>OY751314.1:1732353-1952353 GCA_963564615.1 Rhorus exstirpatorius | reverse complement strand
GCTGCCAACAAAATTTGGATTCCGGGTAACAAAGTTAGTGATTTTGTTTAACTATTGCTACCGTAATGACTGCTATGCAATCCCATCATGCTTATAGGTATGCATTTTCATACGCTACATGCTCTTGTTTTTGTTTTATTTATAGCAGCCAAAAGGGTAAACAAAAAATGCAGCATAATTGTGTTCCAGTGCTTCCGATGAGTATGCCGGAAAACAATCTGGATAACTGTCAAACAATTTCAGTTAGGTATAAAACGACTGCCCAATATTCTAACATTGAGCACGAAAAATTATATTTAATCATACACGCATAGCATTCATATTATGAATTATGTTTCAGAGAGTTCCAAGACATACCGGAAAGTTTTCACATAATTGAGGAAACCACATCTACTGACTCAACGCATCAGGATGTACAATCAATGTTCTCTCCGCCAGTCGATGCAATAGATGTTGATCCTGATGCGATCCCTATTGCCCATGATGTACAGTTAGAAGAAGTTACGAACAATCAGAATATGAGGTAATTTTCAAGTTGTATTTGTAATTTAAAGCCGCCTTGATGCAGATAAGAGTAGAAACATTTTTTCTCAATTATTTTATTCTAGTTCTCAGCCCGAGACTCCTCGGCGAAAAAAATTACGAAGATACAACCCGCGATTTGTTGGCGATTGCGATCCTGACGATTTGAAGTCACCAAGGAAGGCAATGAGAAATTGGAAGCTAGCCATCTCGTACATTGACACACAGAAGAGAAAGATAAATATGATACAACAGCAAAACCGTCGTTTGCGTAAAAGAGTGACAGACCTCAAAAGTTTGCTTTTTGAATTGAAGGATAAGAATTTAATATCAAAAGATGCTCAAGAACTCTTATCAGTAAGTCCACCGTTTATTATCGAAGCTGCGTTTATAATATTAATCACATGTGTATGACAGAGTGTTACGTGCAGTGTTCCCGAGTTATCATTTTGGCGACTCAGGGACACGGAGCGATGACAATATCGCTATGACAGCGTAAACAGAGTTCGTACGCCCCGGGAAAATCTGAAAAACCGGGAAAAGTTAGCAGGAAAGTTTTTACAGTAGGGAAAAGTCGGGGAATTTCGATAATAAAACTGGAATTTTAGAGTAGTTCTTGTGCGACCGGCGATGGGGAATAAGCGGGACCGTAGGTGTGGCGAAGCGCAGTGAGCGGGACACAGAACTGGGATTTTTTTATTTCTTATTTTGCAAAACTATTTTGTCCATAGAGTCTTCAGACTCTGAGAAGAACTGGGATTTTTTAAAACTTATTTTGAATAATTTTTTCTGTGTGCACTCTTGAGAAAATAATTTAAAAAAAAATACCACTTCTTCGCAGAGTCTGAAGACTCTATGGACAGAAAAGTTTTGCAAAATAAGAAATTAAAAAATCCCAGTTCTCTATTGAACTTGAACTTAACGGAGAGCTGGGATTTTTTCTCTACGGAGTCTATGGAGTGTACGGACAAAAAAGAATCTTTTTTAGACTTTACGGGCAGAAAAGTTTTGCAAAATAAGAAATAAAAAATCTCAGTTCTTCGTTGAGCTTGAACTCAACGGAGAACTGGGATTTTTTTCTCTACAGAATGTACGAACGAAAAAGATTCTTCTTTCGAGTCTACGGACAAAAAAGTTTTGCCATCAAATAAGAAATAAAAAAATGAATAAATCCCAGTTCTCCGTTGAGTTCAAGCTTAACGGAGAACTGGGATTTTTTTTATTTCTTATCTTGCAAAATTTTTCTGTCCGTAGAGTCTAAAATAGTACATTATGCTACTAGGAAGGAAAGTGCGTGATTTTCGCGGAGTGCGAGGTTTTCGAGCACAAGTACGAGGTGAAAATCAGCTCTTCCCGTGTGACGCATATAATACTTTTTACCCGACTGATAAAATGGCCATGTTCCATCGCTGCAGCGCGTGCGAAAAGCAATCAATTTTTGATCAGAGGGAAGAGAAGTGATTTTGCGAGCAAAATTATATTTCTAGTGTAGTTCTGCGATTCACACATGAAGTCGCCGTTCGTAAGTCAATAAGAATGGTATCGAAGCCTACGAGTTGCGCGCATAGTGTTGTAAGTTGATTTGTGCTAGTTATAACCCACACGGCACGAAATATGTCAGAAATGTTTCAACGTTTCAGATTCATAACATAACTTCGAAATATTTCGAATTTTAAATTTAAAAAATATTTTTTTGAAAAATTCTGACAATTTCCGATGGGAAACAGTATTACCGATATATTTTTTTGTTTTTTAGTCAGATAAAAACTTTAAAAACCAAAAAAATTACAAAAACGCAAAAATACGCGTTTCTGTTACTTACGTAGCAAAAGGGCTAAAATTTTTACAGTTTGTCCATTTAAATGTATTTACCAAAATATAAACGAAAATTTGAAATTGAAATTTTGAGGCCCAAAAACCAAGCCACTATTTGTGGAATGTCTCATATATTGTAAATATGTATATATCCGTAAAAATATAAAGTATGTATATATTGTAAAGTGTGTAAATATCCGATTAAAGTATGTATTATACATGTACAGTGGTGGACAAAGGTGTGGGCACACAAGATTTTTTATAATAAAATGCCTACCTGAAGTTAAATAAAGCCCTTTTTATTTAATGATTCTATATAATCTTCCTTTATTACCCTACTAAAAATGTTCGTGAGATAAATCATACAATATTATGAAAGAATTCATCATGTGATTCATCATGTGATTTATTTTGTGAATTTGGTCAAATATATAATAAATCATATAATTAATCGTACAGGCACGAATCATCAGATATAATATAAAACAAATTGCATGATAAACTATATGGTTTGCCAAATGATTTTTGATACATTACATCTGATGATTATTTATGCCTAAATGATTTATTATGTGAATTCTTATACGTTTGATCAAATTCATAAGATAAATCACATGATGAATGACATGCTGAATTCTTTCATAGTATTTTATATAATTTATCACATGAACATTTTTAGTAGGGTAATGTAGATTCTAACACGTATGAAAGAGTTTTAATAATGTCATATCAATTTAGAAAAAAAAATTAAAGTTATTATGTATCAATTTTTCATAGACAGAAGTATAGGCACACTACTTTGCCGTGGATCATGCCTCTCCGAACACGTCTAAAGATCTAGATATCAGGCTTGCATGCTTATTTGCGTAGTACAAAAAGGTCAATCTTCATTCGCTTCGAGTTGATACAGTTGCAATTGTGATAAACTGTGAGTACGGGCCGAAAAAGAAGAGGAGTAAAAGTGGATGGAAAATTATTTTAAATTTACACGGAAAAAATGAATCGTAGGCAGAGATAGGGGAGATCATCGGACGAAGTCGTCATACAGTTAGAAATATAATAAAGCGCGGTATCAAGATTTAAAAAATGTAGCTAATCGGTGCCGAAGTGGTCGACCGCAGAAGCTAAGTATAAGAGATGAGAAGAAAATCGTGCAGATAATTAAGAAAAATTCCAAAACAACATCATCACAGATAGCAGGGCAGCTGCAAGAAAGACTTGAGAAAGAAGTACACCCAAAGACAATATGCAGAATGCTCCGAAGAGCCGAGTATAGTGTCAGAGTATCTTGTAAATAAACATTTTATTAATGAAATTTAAAAAAAAAAGTGGAAAGGATTTGCAAAAGAGTATAATAAAAATAACGATTTCTCGGGCCAAGTACTATGCTCACAGATGAGAGTACATATACAAATTTTGGAAATGACCCTTCAGTTTTAGTCTGGCGAAAACCGAATATCGAATTATAGATCCGAAGAACCTACAAGGTACTGTGAAGCATGGGGGTGAAGGAGTGCTTTTTTGGGGTTGCATGGCTGCCTCTGGGGTACCTAGGAAAGTTTGTTTTCATCAAGGGCACTACGAACAAAATTTTGTACTTAAATATTTTAAAACGCAATGTGAAGAAAAGTGCTGAAAAATTGGGACTCGGCTCGAATTTTTATTTTCAACAAGATAATGACTCTAAGCACACTGCTTATATCGTTCATCTGTGGATTGCATTTAATATCTCACATGCACTACAAATTCCTCCACAATCCCCTGAACTCAACCCCATCGAGCATCTTTGGGAAAAGCTCAGTAGACGTGTTAGAAAATATGATATCAGTAGCAAAGATCAGTTAAAACAAATACTGGTCAGAGTGGCATAAAATTGGATCAGAAGTAACCGAAAAACTCGTCTATCCAATATGCCAAATCGTCTCCGAGAAATGCTGAAGAAGAATGGACATGCAACTAAATATTAAGCGAGTGCCACAGTAGAATATTTATCGTTGTGCCTATATTTTTTTCCATGGAAAATCGGTATTTTTTTAGTTAAATTTTTTTTTATCAATATGATAATATTTAAACTCTTTTATGCGGGTTATAATCTACGTTAATTAAGGAACATTTTGTATAATAAATATTAAATAAAAAAGCTTTTATTTAATACCTCGGCTAGGCGTTTTGTTGTAAAATATGTAGTTCTAGTTACAATAGTGCATTTTTTTATTTTTTCGGTCTTATTTGAGCTGTGGAAAAGGAAATTTTCAAATTTGACAGAAACTGTCAACTGAAGAGGTTAGGTTGCCGGTATAGGGAGTACGTTTACACGGCGCTCTTTATCCCCGTATTGGACCGTACGTCTCTAACTGCGCAACTAGTCTGCGCAGAGAGAGCTAGAAAATAGCCCCTCTATTCTCTGTCTCTCTCAGTTCTGCTGCCATCACTTTTAGGACCGCATGCGGAGTCCATATATACTAGGTCCATGGTTGGAGGCTTAAAGGGGAAGGACCCCAAAGCGACGGAACAATATTAAAATAATAATAATAATAATAATAATAATAATAATAATAATAACTTTTTTTAAATTTTATTTTGTATTGTTCAAATTGATATTACTTGTATCAAAAATTTCAAAACGTTAAAATTAAAAATATTTCCTCCGAAAGGTTTTATAAATTTGTACATAATTTTTTAATACATTTTTCAATGGATACAACAGACGGTTAACCATCGATAGATAAACTAAAGATATTTACAACTAGTATTGCCGTTATAATTGTTATGCTCATGATGTTCATTCTATTAATAACAAATATGATGAAAAGGTATTTCATTTGGATCTTTTGGGCGTTTTAAAGGAGAGATGGTAGGGTCCCCTTCTAATTTATGAGTAATTTAATTATATATGAATTATGCTATTCTGCAGATTTCGCGATGCCTAAAACAGGAGCAGAGCGCATACGAGGATATAGGGGGCGAAAGAATGCTTTGTCGAGAACATATATCTCATATTTCAGTTACCATAGCGCTACAGTATCTACTATACACGTTGAAGCACTAGCTGATGATCTCAAGGAAATTGAAGAAATAAATTGAATGTCACTTTCTCAACGAATATTGATTTTATGACGAATCCATGGAAAATCACTAAGCAAATGAAGTATTATTGATATTGTGCCCGAAGTCTTATCTTATACGTAAGAATCCTTCCGACACTATATGCCTTTTGAAATACACTCTTTCTCTCTTTCTCTTTTACTCTCCGGCCTCTGCCCCCAAGATACAAAACCCAAAATACTACTCATTATAAATTTAGGCATGTAAAGGCCGCCAAAGAAGTTTCACTTCCGTCACGTGTACTACGATGCACGCGCTGTTTTTTTTGTTGATTATTTTTGTTTTATTCTGATTTTTTTTAAATATCGAATGCACTCCACTCACTTAAAGAATTCTCACATAAAAAGTACTTTATGATCATAATATTAAAAAACAATGTCATTACAGCTTATGTCTATACCTAATTAAAATATGTAAAATGTCAAAATCCAAACGATGAATCTGTCGAATTCCTAATTTGTCCGTGTGTTATATATCAATTCATTGATAATACCGATATCTTTTAGCTGTTCACGACTTAATAAGGCAATTTTTAAATATATTCTTTATAATTTTTATTTCATTTTGCTTATACTTAGTCTTTTGGGGTTTGTTTCCTTTTACTGCATCTTGATATACATTACCAGAGCCATTTTTTTCTTTTCGTAAATTATTCGCGACGTTTCCATCAACGGTTTATTGTTCCCGAGAAGATCATTATGCATTTCCTACCAACTGGTGATGCGACGTACGTGAGCGACATAATTTATTCCGGGTACTTACGATTGAGCATTAAGGCCCTGAACCGATTCACCGATGTATTCGATCACCGATAATATTTTGTACGTGACATTTTGAACCTTGATCGTTTGTGGAATTTGGCCGAGTGTAAAAGTCCCCGTCCACTCTGGAAACCCGCGTTTTTCAGCAATACGAGACGACTGTAGATAATCAATGTCAACAGTCATGAGATTGCCAGTTTTTACTGTAGACATCACGTTGCTAGAGTTACATTTAGTGCACAACTTTTTTCGCTAAATGCATTGATTTAAGAGTCGTTAGCGGCATGCCATACCGTGAACATAAGAAGGGTTAACATCTAACTCAACTACAACTGAATGCTCATTATCAACGTGCTTGCAGGATTTACATTCTTGATTTGTTGTGTAGGATGCCTCATCCTCCAATAAATGGTTCTTGATGAGGATACTCTTATTTATCATGCAATTGAGCACCCCCCAGTTGATTTTTTTAATACTGCTTATTATCAGAACCCTTTCCTTAAAAGTGTTTATGACACAACCTGAGCTACACAATAATCACACAAAATCGAAGAACATATTTTGCGTTGAATCGACATGGTCGTGAATTCCAGCCCAATCACGATATGCAACGAGAATCTACTACGAAACAATATCGATGGGGCATGCATTTGGGACTATAATGTGTTCGTTTTTTAATGTGACGGACCCGAGAAGAAAGCCATTTTTTAATAATAGTACCATGTATGTTACGCTCTCCGGTTGTTTGTGCCTGTGCTCAATGTCAGAACATGCATGGCTGTCAAAATTTTCCACGGGTCATCGGCTCTCGTTTCTGACCTTTCCACGTTTCGATCTCATTGAGATATTTATTTGGAGAATCGTCATCGTTTTCTATCAGCTTCTCGTCACAGCCATTTCCGATCTGCGACAGTACCATTGTTTTAACGGTCTGTGCCGATTTTGACACAGGACGAAACTCTTCGAAATTGTCAGAAATCTCCAAATTTTCATGAGCTATCGTCACCATGCATGGGATCTCCGCTGATGCGAACGCTGAATCGAGGGTTTCATTTATATTATCGGTTTCCAGTAATTCGTACGAATATGACTTTTTACAGCGCATCATGTCATCGCAACTCTTTGTCCCAACTTGCTCGGTTTCATCCGACATTTTTTAAAAATTTTTGCCGTTCATTTCGTGGCTCGTTCGATGGGATAGGATCTACCCTGGTGAAAATGATTTCTACGTCAAACTACGAAAAACCGCAGATCGTAGAAAATCGTGAAAAGTCGTAGAAAGTCATAGTAAATTGTGGAAAATCATAAGAAATCGTAGATAATCGTCGAAAATAGTAGAAAATCGTAGAAAGTCGAAGTAGTTTTTCGTAGAAAACTCTACATTTGTACGAAGAAGAATGCAAATCTCTAATTTTCTATGGAAAATTATTTGAAGTATGAAACTAATTGAGTTAGAATTCTTCGCAGAGAATTGCGTAGAATTTCATTGAATTTCGTAGAAATGCATAAAATTGCATGAAATTTCTACGAAACGTTTATAAAAGTCTACATTTTTTTACGAAAAAATGTTGAGCCGATAAACAGATACTTTTTTCCCCGTAGAAATTCATTGAAAATTATGAATTTTTACGAAAAAAAATGCAAATCTCTAATTTTCTATGGAAAATTATTTCAAGCATGAAACTAATTTAGTTGGAATTCTTCGCAGAAAATTGCGTAGAATTTAATTGAATTTCGTAGAAATACGTAAAATTGCATGAAATTTCTACGAAACATTTATGAAAATCTACATTTTTTTACGAAAAAATGTTGTGCCGATAAACAGATACTTTTTTTTCCGTAGAGATTCATTGAAAATTATGAATTTTTACGAAAAAAAATGCAAATCTCTAATTTTCTATGGAAAATTATTTCAAGCATGAGACTAATTTAGTTGGAATTCTTCGCAGAGAATTGCGTAGAATGTCATTGAATTTCGTAGAAATACATAAAATTGCATGAAATTTCTACGAAACATTTATGAAAATCTACATTTTTTTATGAAAAAATGTTGAGCCGATAAATAGATACTTTTTTTCCATAGAAATTCATTGATAATTACGAATTGTTACGAAAAAAAATGCAAATCTCTAATTTTCTATGGAAAATTATTTGAAGCATGAAACTAACTGGGTTTTCCATCAATTTTGAAAATAGCACCATTAGATAGTGGACATATAAGTTTTAAATTTAAAAAAATGTAAAAAAAAATATTCATTATTTGCAAAATTATAGCCGTTTAAAAATTCGCATGGTAAATATACTATTCAAACGCACCGAAAAAAGCCGAGTTAACCCGAACTAGATAGTGACGTCACAAGGTTCACCCCCCCCCCCCCCCGCTTGAGCATCTATTTACCCATGTAAAGTGATATACAGAGTGGTTAGGCTGTGGATTTATCGTATTTTTGATAATATTTTAAAATAATATAAGTTGAAAATGGCAAATCAACTCGGACTTGGCTTCGTAAAAGCCGATTCTAGCAATTTGCCAAAAATTGATATGTTTATGGTTTGTGAATTTATTAAATCCAGTGATGGGTTCAACGCCGCCGAAATTCGCAACTCAGAGGCTGCAATGTAATAGCGTTTTCTACTGGTGCACCGAGTGCGCACCGACTCAAGTTTTTCGGATGAGAGTAAGTGAGACACATATGTACTCAGTGCATCTCTGTCTCACTCACTCGCATGTAAAAATCTGCACTGAGTTCCCCAGTGGAAAACGCTATAAGTATAACTTGAAGCATTATTCGTTTCTAAGTGCTTTAAAAAAAAAAAAAGATCAAAAACGACATGACAATTATTTACGCATTAGGTCATCTCGAGAAAACCTACGGGGATCCAGCGATAGGTTATGTCTGCCTCCAAAGAGATGGGCATGTTTGCAAAGTAAAATGCAAAGTATGTCCTGAGCATCGAGTCCGAAACCAGGGATATTCTGTTACATTGACTATCAATGAACAAGATAAAAGAATAATTAACGTGGAATGTCATGACTGTGCAGCAGCCAGAGGTAAGCTTAAACACAGCACCGAGGCAATGAATTAGCTTCGTACGGTTTTTCTTTATGAGATCCTTCTTACATCGAGCAAAATAATTTTTAGTTCAAATTATTGCACAAGAATTATAGATCGAGACGAGTACAGTGTGTAGGCATAAAGTTATTATAAAAAGGGCATTTGCACAAGAACTTCAGATAAAAATTCCTACATGTAGACCGGAAAGAATTTTCTCACAATGAAAAGTAGCTCATGTAAAGCCAGTGACAATACCGTGCAATCTAAACCTGATGATACGTTGGATACTAGACAATATTTATTGTGATCAATTGGGTTGTAAAAAAATTATTTTATTATGAGAATGGTTTATTATATACGATTATTTCAAGTTGCTTGTTTCGGAAGACAACATTTTATTACAAATATGTCATTAAAGTTCAATCCGCTGCCACTGCGACCGGTGGCGGTGAATAAGCGGAAACATATTTGTAATAAAATATTGTCTTCCGAAACAAACAACTTGAAAAAATAATAAATCATTCTCATAATAAAATACTTTTTTTACAACCCAATTGATCACAATAAATATTGTCTAGTATCCAACGTATCATCAGGTTTAGATTGCACCGGTATTGTCACTGGCTTTACAAGAGCTACTTTTCATTGTGAGGAAATTCTTTCCGGTCTACATGTAGGAATTTTTATCTGAGCTCTTGTGCAAATACCCTTTTTATAATAACTTTATGCCTACACACAGTATTCGTCTCGATCTATAATTCTTGTGCAATAATTTAAACTAAAAATTCTTCTGCTCGATGTAAGGAGGATCTCATAAAAAAAAACCGTATGAAGCTAATTCATTGCCTCGGTGCTGTGTTTAAGCTTACCTCTGACTGCTGCACAGTCATGACATTCCACGTTAATTATTATTTCATCTTGTTCATTGATAGTCAATGTAACAGAATATCCCTGGTTTCGGACTCGGTGCTCAGGACATACTTTGCACTTTACTTTGCAAACATGCCCATCTCTTTGGAGGCAGACATAACCTATCGCTTGATCCCCGTAGGTTTTCTCGAGATGACCTAATGCGTAAATAATTGTCATGTCGTTTTAAAACTATTTTTTTAAAAGCACTTAGAAACGAATAATGCTTCAAGTAATACTTACATTGCAGCCTTTGAGTTGCGAATTTCGGTGGCGTTGAACTCATCACTGGATGTAATAAATTTTGAATTTTAAGTTAATAAACTTTGAATTTCGATGCTACTTAAATTATTATTTTTAAATATTTCTGAGCAAAAAAAAAAAATTTAATAATAACGGCTTCTACTGTTGTTATTCTACAAAAAGAAAGTCAATTTTATCACTTTTGAAATTTATGGGAAAACCCAATTGAATTAGAATTCATCGCAGAGAATTGAAAATGATTTCTTTATTTTTTTATTATTCAATTTTTTTTAAAGCTGTACATAGCAAACAAGGCCATATTGATAATTTCAAATCTGAATCTTCAAATACTTGCTCACTTATGTCTTGCTTTGTGGTAACATTTATATGGACAAAAATGTTTGCAGTCCCAAAAAGTATTTAATTTCGAGGCCAGAAAATGTATATAAGGGTGTGTCAAAAATGGACTCTTTTTTTTTTTCTTCGCTCCTGCCACTGAAACTTTAGGTTTTGACATTAAAGAGGCCCTCGTTCACGGAGGGCGCTGTATATAACTTGAAGTTTTAGAGGTCTCTCAACGAGGATTTAGGTTTCCCATCTAATTAACACGTAAAAAAAAATGTTTTTCGTTCAAAACGATGTCAGGCAACCAAAAAATTGGCTATTTCTGTGTTTCTTGGCTTATTTCAAAGCATGACTCATCCCCTAAACGATGATAGGTCATTTTTTGACTTACCGTGTTCCAATTTTTTTTACGCCACTTTTCGACCACTGTAGTCACTGTTTCAAGTTAACAAAATCTCCAGGGTATCAATAAGTCCAAAATGAATTGCTACAAGTATTGGTGTTTATTCGAATATAAATAATCAATTCCAAAAATTGGCAAAACACACAAAAGGCCATAGCCGGGTAAGTAGGGGTGATCGGCCCCCGCACCGTATTGTTAAAAACTTTGGCGAAAAGTTGAGTCTGGTGGGTTACAAACTGTTAAGAACAACTGAGTTCGGCGCATTTCGATTAGCGAGGGCGCCAGGTGCAATATGTACGCGCCTGTCTCGTGAGCTGCGCAAGCGCAACGCGAGACTCCGTGACCGTCGTACAACGAAAAAGAAACGGCCATCTTGGCAAGCTAGTCTAGCACGAGCTCTCGAGTGATACGGTTTGACCGAGAAGAGCAAGCGCTATATATATGTAACGAGATTAATAAAAACTACGCAGATATATATTAAAGTAATAATAGTAAAGGTTATTTATGCCCAACCACCCATTCCTGCTTTAACAGGTTATGGGCCCAGGCAACAAGTAACTGTGCAATAATTAGGTGGAAGGGCAAAAATTTCTCTCGAGAATAGCACGTGGCGTGGACGAAAATCGGCCATCTTTGTGTGAATCGGTATAGCGTATACACGGGTCGCGAGTGAAAATAATATCCGCGATGTCCGTCGGAATATCGGTAAAGGGCGTGAAGCCATTCGATGGAACGAATTTCCAAGGCTGGAAAGCACAAGTGAGTGCGTTATTTGTGATGAATGACGTGCTCGACG
This sequence comes from Rhorus exstirpatorius, assembly GCA_963564615.1. Classification (NCBI taxonomy): domain Eukaryota; kingdom Metazoa; phylum Arthropoda; class Insecta; order Hymenoptera; family Ichneumonidae; genus Rhorus; species Rhorus exstirpatorius. The sequence goes on along the minus strand of OY751314.1, from coordinate 1,940,398 downwards.
TCGTCGACGGCACGCGCGCGAATCCCGGTGCCAACGAGGAAGGACGCGAAGCCATCATAAAGAAAAATGTGAAAGACGATGCTACCGCGAGATTCATAATGTTATCGAATCTCGACGAAACGCAGCAGGAGTGTGTACTGTCGTGTGTCTCCGCGAAAGAGATGTGGACAAAATTGCGCCTGATTCATGAACAAAAAACGGTCACGAATAAGCTGGGGTTGTTACAAAAATTCCACGCATATCGTATGAGCGAGTCAGACACGGCGGTACAGCACGTGGCGCGAGTAGTGAACATGGCGAGTCAACTCAAAGACGTCGGCGAGGAACAGTCGGACATGACAGTTATAGCGAAAGTTCTCGCGAGTCTGACCACGAGATTCAGCACGCTGCAAGTGGCCTGGGACAGCGTCGATCCACAAAGGCAAACCCTAGATTATCTCCAGGAACGGTTGATTAGAGAGGACGCGAGGATGAACAGCGACGAGAACGCATCGGAAGCGCTTGCCGCGACGGCGAAGAATGTGAAAAGTGGCCGAAGTGAAAAGACAGGAAATAAAAAGGACATGAAGGACGTGCGGTGCTACAGGTGTCAGGAAATAGGACATTTTGCTAGCAAGTGTCGGAACAAGCAGAAGTCGCGCGACGACAGTGACAAGTCCCAAGACTACGAAAAGTCTCAAGACTGCGCATTCGTTGTGGAAACGGGGCAGAACGGCGCAGCGTCAAGTGCGGGCTCGAAGCTCGAGAAAAATACTCGTGCGCCATGGACGCAGAGTCACGTCATGACGGCCGACCAGAGCGAGGCCTGGCTTATCGATAGCGGCGCGTCGAGGCACCTAACCTATCGACGTGAGTGGTTTATCGAGTATCGGTCAAGTAGTTCGAGCGGCGCGATATCATTGGGAGATAACCAAACCTGCAACGTCGCTGGAGAAGGCACGGTGCGAATTAAAAAGCTCATCGACGGTGTGTGGCACAACTCGACTATCGAAAATGTACTTCACGTCCCAAAACTGCGAAAGAACCTATTCTCCGTCGGGGTATGTACGAAAAAAAAACCTCGAAGTAAAATTCCAAGACAACCGAGTCGAGGTAGTGCGCGACGGTGAAGTGCTTGCGACGGGAATAAAACAAAATAATGACATTTACCGGATGCTCTTCAAGGTTGTCAAGGAAGGCAGTCTCGAGGAAGCCAACCTGGCCGCGACAAACCTGACCCTATGGCACGAGCGACTGGGGCATGTCGGGAAGCGTGCGATACGCGAGTTAGCCGAAAAAGGGCTAGTGAGCGGAATGTCATTAACAGACAAAAGTGACGTGTTTTTCGAATCCTGTAAGATTGGAAAGTCTCACAGGCTACCGTTCAAAAAGAAATCGGAGCGCGACGGCAAGATAAAACCGGGCGAGAAAATGCACTCAGACGTGTGCGGGCCTATGTCGGAACAATCAATCGGAGGATCAAGATATTTCCTGACATTCAAGGACGAGGCAACGAGCTACCGCCACGTATTTTTCATGAAGCAAAAATCCGAAGTGTACGCGAAGTTCAAGATTTTCGAAAAAATGATCGAGAATCAATTCGGTCGAAAGATAACAACGCTGCGATCGGACAACGGGCGTGAATTTTGCAACAAAGAAATGGACAAATACCTGGAAGAGAGTGGAATACAGCGAGAAACGACAGCGCCATACAATCCGGAACAAAACGGGAAAGCCGAGCGAGATAACCGGACGATAGTTGAAAGCGCGCGCACAATGCTAATCGCGAAAAACTTACCGTTGACATTGTGGGCAGAAGCCGTGAACTGCGCCGTATACGTGCTGAATCGTACCGTGTGGACGAGTGAAGAAGTAACGCCGTATGAAGCGTGGACTGGGAAAGCCCCAAACTTGAAGCATCTACGAATCTTCGGTTCAGACGCATACGTACACACTCCGAAGCAATTCACACGAAAATTCGACGCGCGCGCGAGCAAGCAAATCTTCGTTGGATATACGAAAGAATCAACGAATTACCGGGTGTACGATCCAGTGTCGAAAAAGGTAAACGTAGTGCGAAACGTGGTCTTCAACGAGAAAATTGGAGCAACGACGGCGAAACAAGAACAAGAAGAAGACGAGCTGATCCTTCCGTGGCAAAAAGCCGCCGAGAACGAAGAACGTGAGAACGAGGAAGAAGAAAACGGCGACGAACGCGAGGAAGATCGAGAGAACGAACCGGCTCCGGACGAGCCAAGAGTTCTGCGAGATCGTGCGAATATTCAAATGCCGCACAGGTACAGAGATGACGCGAATGTAGCCGAGTTCATCGTGCCAATAACGTACGAGGAGGCGATGAGGAGCACTGAAGCCGCGCAGTGGGCAAGTGCGATCCGAGATGAGTTCAAAGCTCACGAGAACAATAGTACGTGGCAGCTCGTGAAGAGAACTCCCGAAATGAGAACGATCGACTCGAAGTGGGTTTTTCGGGTCAAGGAAGACGCGAACCGGAAGTCACACCGCTTCAAGGCACGTTTGTGCGCAAGAGGCTTCATGCAACGCGAAGGGATCGATTTCAGCGAAACGTTCTCTCCAGTAGTGAGGTACGACTCGCTGAGGGTGCTGCTTGCCATCATTGCTGTAAAAGACCTTGAGATCGCGCAATTCGATGTGCAAACCGCATTTTTATATGGAAGACTGGAAGAGACGCTGTACATGGAGGTACCAGAAGGGCTCAACATGGGAGGAGATTCCAAGGACGTCGTATGCAAACTCGAGAGGTCCCTCTACGGGCTGAAACAATCTCCCAGATGCTGGAACCAAAGATTCACGAAGTTCCTGTGCGAGTTCAACTTCGTAGAGTGCGAGGCAGACAAGTGTGTATTCTCAGGAGAATATAACGGCAATACAGTGTATCTAGCGCTGTTCGTCGACGATGGCCTGGTTGCGTCGCGAAACCTAGAGACTCTCGAAATTATTATCCGGCGACTGAGCGAAACGTTTAAAATCACCGTCGAAAATTCGAGTGTATTTGTCGGGATACAAATTGAGCGCGATCGAGAGAGAAAGGTGTTGCGAATACACCAGAGCGCATATACGCGGAAAATCATCGAGAAATTTGGAATGTCGGACGCGAATCCGCTAAGCGTTCCGGCAGATCCGCACGCGGCACTGCCTCCGGCAGAGGAAAGTGACAGCGAGTCGTGTAACGTACCGTACCGCGAAGCCGTCGGTTCGTTGGTTTTTCTGTCAGCCGTGTCGAGGCCAGACATAGCGTATGCAGTAAACTCAGTGAGCAAATTTCTGAGCAAGCATAACACGATACACTGGCGAGCAGTAAAACGAGTATTCGCGTACTTAAAAGGGACTGTCGACTACGGCATCGAGTACGCGAGCGGCGGTAGCGAGAAAAGGCTTATCGGCTTCTCCGACGCCGATTACGCTGGAGATATCGAAACGCGAAGATCCACAACGGGATACTTGTTTTGTCTCGCGAACGGGGCAGTCACGAACGGGGCAGCAACGGCAGCGACTGGTCACACTCAGTACGACGGAAGCTGAGTACGTAGCTGCATCAACAGCCGCGCGAGAATTGATTTGGCTAAGGAAATTGTTAGCGGGCATCGGGTGTCCTTGCGAAAAAGAAACGGTTCTCTTCGTCGATAATCAGAGCGCAATCAAACTAATAAAAAACCCGGTGTTTCATAAAAAGACGAAGCATATCGATATCCATTTCCACTTTATACGCGAGAAACTAAACGAGAAGAAACTAACAGTCGAATACATTCCGTCCGAGAACCAGCGCGCCGACATCTTCACAAAGGCGCTACCGAGAGACCGCTTCATCTATGTTTTAAATTAAACATAATTCCTGAAAACGCGAAACGCGCGAACGGCGGTAGTGTTAAGAACAACTGAGTTCGGCGCATTTCGATTAGCGAGGGCGCCAGGTGCAATATGTACGCGCCTGTCTCGTGAGCTGCGCAAGCGCAACGCGAGACTCCGTGACCGTCGTACAACGAAAAAGAAACGGCCATCTTGGCAAGCTAGTCTAGCACGAGCTCTCGAGTGATACGGTTTGACCGAGAAGAGCAAGCGCTATATATATGTAACGAGATTAATAAAAACTACGCAGATATATATTAAAGTAATAATAGTAAAGGTTATTTATGCCCAACCACCCATTCCTGCTTTAACACAAACTCACCCTAAATTTCAACCTTGTAACTGCACTGGGAACAGTGATAAAAATACAACTAGTATTTTACGAAAAGATTTTTTTTCTCATGATCTACTCGACCGATTTTTGTGAAAAAAATATATGTTGCGAACATATTTCAGGTCATTTCTAGGAAAAATCAAGAATTCTATCTCACCATCGGAAATACCAGAAAAAAATTATTTTATTTTTCGTGATTTTTTTTCGGTCATTCTCTCACGAGATACGACTACCATATTTTTTTTATAACTCAATTAGACCCCTTTCTACTACATATATTTTTTTAAAGACAATCAAAGAGGTGGAGCATAGTTAAAAAAAATGAAACACACTTTTTTGCACGTTTTTGTTTTATTTTGGATGTCATAACTACCGCAAAATTTTCTCCGTGTAATTATTACCGAGTGTAGTCGATGTTACTTGTCAGTTCTATCGAAAACTACTAAGAATACAACTACGATCATCAATGATGATAGCGACGATGATTAAAAAACGCAGAGAAAACCTTCATCGGTCAGTGATGTACTAAATGACAAAACACCAAAAATTTATCGAAAGTATAATTACATTGTAAGAAGATTTAATAAAATTTGGATGAAACATGCGAAAAAAGTGATTTTTTTTTAACTATGCTCCACCTCTTTAATCGTATTGAAAAAAATATATGTTGTAGAAGGGGGTCTAATTGAGTTATGAAAAAAATATGGTAATTGTATCTCGTGAAAGAATGACCGAAAAAAAATCACGAAAAATAAAATAATTTTTTTCTGGTATTTTTGATAGTGGGATAGACTTCTTGATTTTTCCTAGAAATGACCTTAATTATGTTCGCAACATATATTTTTTTCACGAAAATCGGTAGAGTAAATCCTGAGAAAAAAAAATCTTTTCGAAAAATACTAGTTGTATTTTTATCACTGTTCCTAGTGCAGTTACAAGGTTGAAATTTAGGGTGAGTTTGTAACCCATCAGACCCAACTTTTCGCCAAAGTTTGGAACAAATTGGTGCGGGGGCCGATCATCCCTACTTACCCGGCTATGGCCTTTCTCAAAATAAACATGGTTTTTTGAATAAAATTGAAGATACGGAAGACGGAATTCAATTTCATTAAAAAAAACTATGTTTATTTTGAGAAATTTTGTACGTTTTACTAATTTTTGGAATATATCGTTTTGTCACTCACCAACTTTTTAGCGGTGGACTAGGTTTTGAAAAATACAATATCCAATATACAGTATATCGACGTCAACCAGTCACATGAAAATACAAAAAAGCACTATTATCTACGCAAAATTACGATTATCTACGAGAACTTCTCTGAAAAAGTATGGACGTGTTTCAATTAATGTATCGATCGATACATTAATTGCATGGAACACGTCCATATTTTTTTATATAAGTTTTCGTAGATAATCGTAATTTTGTGTAGAAACTCGTAAAAATGCATAGTAACTATGCCTGCATCGTTTCTATGCATTTGTACGAGTTTCTACACAAAGTTACGATTATCTACGCAAAATTACGTGGTTCGAACCACGTAGAAATTGACGTAGAAACTCGTACCAATGCATAGAAACGATGCAGGCATACTTTCTATGCATTTGTACGAGTTTCTACACAGAGTTACGATTATCTACACAAAATTACGTGGTTCGAACCACGTAGAAACTCGTACAAATGCATAAAAACTATGCCTGCATAGTTTCTATGCATTTGTACGAGTTTCTACACAATGTTACGATTATCTACGCCAAATTACGTGGTTCGAACCACATAGAAATTGACGTAGAAACTCGTACAAATGCATAGAAACTATGCATGCATAGTTTTTATGCATTTGTATGAGTTTCTACGCAAAATTACGATTATCTACGCAAAACTTCTATGAAAAACTATTCACGTGTTCCAATTAATGTAGAACCGCATAGAAGTTGACGTAGAAGCTCGTAAAAATGCATAGAAACTATTTCCACCAGGGTAGTGATCTTATTGTTTGGCAACGCTTTCTGTCAACTTTACCCTGATGTAACGCATAAAGAATTTTGGTAGCCCCTGAAAGTGATCGCATGTGAATGATTAAAAATTTGTCGACGCGAATAGCGCGTTGTTCCTTGAACATTAATTGTTTGATCTCTCGAAAATATTCTTCGCTATACGAGGAAGTGGCAACCGACGATTTATCTCGCGGCATTACTGCAGTCTAGAGAGGAAAATTTCTCGCTACTTCAATGAAACTGCTCGCAAAGTCAGTGCAGTAATAAGGATTTGGTCTCTCTCCCTCATATAATAGAGTTTTGCACTCATGCACGAGATCCTGTATAAAATCTGAGCCCGTTGTGGAATCATCGAATACGTATTCATTGTTCTCGATATCGCCAGTTTCAAGTAAAGCGTTCCCAACTTGATAACAATTAGCATCGTTCTTTATAGCGGCGAAGAGACGCTTTTGAGCTGAAAAGCAGTACACTAGGAACTCGATTTAATGGCTTTCGATTTAATAGACAGTCCCCACCATGTCACATTTATCGATCGGTTTTTCGCGTGGTGGGAGATGGTGGGGGACGCTTAAAGTCTCCTCGATCAGGCCCGTAGCACGGAGTGCCGGTGCGCAGATACAGCATGGGCGGGCGTACGCAACCTCGATTTAACAAGGTGCGATGCGGAGCCGGTCCCGGCACTGGCCGTTAAATCGAGGTCCTAGTGTAATTCGAATCATCGCCGACGGACTCGGTCTCTGACAGAGCAACAGCCAAAACATCGCGAAATACGCCCTGAAAGCTGTTCAAATCTGGGGACTTCGTCAGAATTCCAATGCATCTAACAAAAAAATCTTTGATGCTGGAATGTTGTCCGTTAAAAATTTTCCACGGACAAACCAATTTAATCATATGCGCAACGTCGATTCGTATCATACACAGCGGAGACGTGGTTTCACCGGGTAGTAGAAGAGCTTGGACGCAACTGTCGATATAATAACTAAACGAACTGTTATTGAAAGCCAACGAAACCGCATGCAACAAAGCAAGAGAATAATCTGTTACCACTTCTGTAGGCCAAAGTACATCATAGCGTAACCATTCCCGCAACCAATACGTCAGTATTTTCGCGTCGTGCTACTCCGAAACCGTTTGGCATAACGGCCGAATTCTACAGTGGAACCGAACGACGGCTTGAATATCGGGTGACTGGAACCATCTGGTTTTTTTATTCGGTTCATCACTGATCCCGTTACATCTATCGACACGACACCAGGTTTATAATCTGGGTATTTAGTCCACTCCTTGTACAGATGAATCTGCTCTGCGCTCTAGTAAAAGACGTAGAATTTATCGAATGCTATTTCTTGAATTAAAACGGCAAACTCAGGCTTGTATTTCAAATTAAGTAACGATGCTAAAGGATCTGTTACATTACGGACACCTAACTGCACGTCATTTTCAATTTGCTCTACGTTTCTCAGGACGGCTTCCGAATACAAATCAGTAAGTTCGGTATCACCAAAATCCATTGTTTTATGGGCCCGTTTCATGCGCCAGGAATACGTACTTTGGGCTTGTAACTCTTTTACAACGGCTGATCGGTTTGTACCCGACAAAAACCTTTTTTGTCATGCGCAATATCCCAGGATAAACAAAATTTATCCTGGCTGATCGTTAATAATTGCGTATTTGAACGAGAAAGGGCATGTTAGTTTTAGGTGATACCACAAAAAAGAATATAACAAATTTGTCCAGCCAGGTATTAACGAAGGATCCTCGTTTTCGTCGTATGCTATCAAATCTGATTTTCTGTTCATCCGGTCTTGTTTCGAAATATATAAGGTCATGCGCAGAGGGGGGAAACAGAATCTGTTCCGATTCCTCAATTGACAAATTGGATTCACGGCTCTCGTCTGGATTCTTTTGTGGAGAATTAATCACTCGGATATTCTGATGCACTAAAAGTATTTCCTAGATCCCGTTACGTTTTTTTTTAGATGTACAGATAAATGTACTTCTTACGGCACAGGCATTGAAAAGCCACTTTTCGACGCCTATTTTATCGATCCGTAAAGTAGCACTTTTCGTAGCTACCTTCGCAACTGACACAAAAAAAAATTTTTATGGCAGTTCTGAGAGTCGTGCACCGTACTGCGCATGACAAGTGCCGTAAAAAGTCTTCGTGGCACTTGTCATGAGCAGTACGGGCACGAGTGTCAGAACTGCCATGAAAAAATTTTCGTGTCAGCTACGAAGGTAGCCACGACAAGTACTACTTCACGATAACAGGCGTCGAAAAAAATATGAAAAAATATGGTATGCGGCGTGCGCGTAAAGTGACTGCTCAAGCGAGGTAATGTTTTTAGAACTCTCTGTTGGCTTTGGCCTGGCTCGTTCTAAAAACATAACCTCGCTCGAAAACAGTCACTTTACGCGCTTGCCGCATAATATACTATTTTACTCATCTTTGGCAATTTAGTCTGTGCATGTGTCCATACTTCTCCGTCTAAGCGATGCAATTTGTATTCCGTACATTATATTTGTAAATTCCGGATCGACGTAATAAAAATTCAAATCTTTGACAGCATCAAATATTTCATCAACCGTATACATAGGTGGGGGCGGCATTTTTCATAAACATAAATCTCGGATTGCGTATGAGTAAAAACATATTAAATCATATGCAGATAAAATTCAGCCGTGGAAGTCACAACAGTTGGGCGATTCGCAAAAGCGGTCGTCATAAACACTGCCAAGGACCTTTGCTGTATAAAGTGAACGATATACCGCGCGTGGTTAGAGCGTCTACAGCGCGTGGTCGAAACCTCGGCCGCGACCAATTGAGGCTCCATGTGAGTGTGTGTGTGTGTGTGTGTGTGTGTGTGTGTGGGTGTGTGTGTGCAGTGGACATTTCATATGTTATGATTTCATCTCTGGAGAACCTTCTAATTTTTTTTTTATTTTTTCAATCAACCCTTCCGGAGCTATGAATTTTTTTAACCTTAAAGGAAGAACCTTTTTTAAAATTCTGAAAAAATCACAAAAATTCTGCTGATGATATAGAACAACCTCCCACTTGCAAAAACATGGGCGGATTTTTTCTTATATATATTGTGACACGGTGTCACAGGCGAGGCATAAGCCTCGCCGAAGTCCGTCACCACCCGCCAAAAAACCCGAAAACTGTAATTTAGAATAAGTAACCCAAAGCATCGAAAAACCATCGAAACCCCGTCGTCCCTCGTCGCTCTTCTTTCACCATCCCCGTAGCCCAATATCAACCCAATAATCTCCTTAATAATCCTGTCGACCAAAAAATCCCCGATAAAAAGTATTGAAGCAAACCCTGTGAACGGCGAAATAGTACGAGAAGCCAAGACAACGCCGCATAGCCCCTTCTTCGCCGAGCGTCCCACTCACACCACCGCGCCGAAGCCCTCACACGGACAGAACACCGAAAGGAACCGAACATCTGTGAGGGCACGGTCGGTATATCGAGCAACTGGGATTATCGGGAAAAATCATCGAAGAGCGAACAACGTCACATCATACACAAATTTGAGAGCCAGTCGCCACAGGGAGCCCCCACCCTTCCCCCTATGAGATTTGTCACCGCGAGTCAACCGTCACATTCCATCTTTGGCAGCACCTTACGGGGTATCAATCATTGAAGGCGCTTGCGCCTGTGACGGCGACTCCGGTGACCCAATTAAATATCGATTATTGATCCCTCCATGACCTACCTTTATATTGCGCAGGCCCTTGATCCCCAAATCATTCCTAGGTTCCCCCTACCCTTCCACCCCAAGCTGTCCCGGTGAAGAAGACAACGAGCTCGTCACTTCGGCGAGAGCGATCCTAGAGAGCAGTAGAAAAATTTGTCATTATATCGAGCCTTATCAGAAACCCTTGTAAAGCGAGAGAGCGAGCGCGTGGCCGTGACCGCCATCTTGGGTATCGAGGATCACGAGCGAGAATCGAGAGCGAGTTGGAGCGTGTGGAAGTTCTGCCACCGAATAAAGTAAGCCCTTTCCATTACCTTTCTTTACTGCGAACCCTTGAACCATTAATTGCGACAAATTACCCTTTTTCTTATATCAATCCGTGAGCGTGTGGTGACGCAGCGCGATTTCCCCCCCTGTACACTTCCGCGATTTTTCGTAACCGTCGTCCCCATTTTCTTTTCTTTTTATTCGTTGCCCTTTTTTTTATATTGGGTATGGGAATAAGTTTCCGCCCTTTCCAGAAAGGTGTCGCTATTGATATTATTTTTGTGCTAGTTGATGTACTATACTCATGATTGGAAGGTGAATGTGTAAGCTCTCGAACGCAGTAGTAAACATTCGCTTCAAGCGTAAACACGGTTTTTTTTCTCGCGTCGAAAATGTGAATATTCGTCCCGAAAAAACGGCATTTGCGGGAAGTTTTACTTCATTATTATATTTCAAAGAAAAGTGCAGCTGAAACACATCGTATACTAGTTAGTATTTACGGTGATCACGCCCCCTCTAATACAACTTGCAAAGAGTGGTTTCAGCGATTTCAAAGTGGCTATTTTGATGTGAGTGATAAAGAACGCGAAGGGGCACCGAAACAATTCGAAGACGCACAACTGCAAGAACTACTGGCTGAAGATTCAAGTCGAACCCTGGACGATCTCTCCAATAAGTTGAATGTTGACAGATCTACCGTCGGTAAACGTTTACACGCAATGGGAATGGTCCAAAAAGCAGGGAATTGGGTACCACATGAACTGAAGGAGAGGGATATCGAAAGACGTTTGGTGACGTGCGAGATGCTTCTTCAACGACATAAAAGGAAGAGTTTTCTGCATCGTATTGTCACTGGCGATGAAAAATGGATCTACTACGATAACCCTAAGCGACCAAAATATTGGATGATGCCAGGTGAACCAGGCCCATCGACGCCGAAACGGAATATTCACTCTTCAAAAGTTATGTTGTGCATCTGGTGGGATCAAAATGGTGTTATCTATTATGAACTCCTCAAACCATCTGAAACATTCACTGGGGATCGTTACCGATTGCAGCTAATACGTTTGAATCGAGCTTTGAAGGAAAAACGACCGGAATGGGGTGACAGACACGATAAACTTTTTTTTCTGCATGACAACGCTAGGCCACATATTGCTCAACCGGTCAAGAAATATTTGGAAGGAGTGAATTGGGAAATCTTGCCCCACCCGCCGTATTCCCCAGACATTGCTCCTTCGGATTTACATTTATTCCGATCCATGCAATCGGCCCTTACTGGAGAGCGGTTCACTTCTTATGAAGATATCAAAAAATGGCTTGATGAATGGATCGAGTCGAAAGAACCGGTTTTTTTTTTTCGAGGAATCCGTTTGCTACCTGAAAGATGGGAAAAAGTTGTCGCTTCCGATGGTGCCTACTTTGAATGAAATGGATTTGTATTTCACGGTTTGAATAAACGACAAACTTTGTTTAAAAAGGTGCGGAAGCTTATTCCCATACCCAATATTATTGTTCGAGTTCAATTATTTTCCGTAATCACGAAAACCCGACGTGGGTAATAATTAAGAGGCCCGCGCGCTGGAAAATCCATAGACCCTGAGATATCATAATCCCCCCCCCCCCCTTTGTTCTTTTTGTATTCGAGTCATTAGTAATAAGAATTTCGTCGATTAACATCGACTGGCACCCAAAAATCATTAATCACGCGTAAAGAGCGTTAAGTCTGCCGTTAGGCACGATCACATTTTTTTTTCCCTTTTTTTCTTGCGTTTTCTCTTTTTTTTTTGTTTGGAAAATATCAGTTCTTTTGTACTGCGCGCCCTCGCCACGCTCGAAAGCTGTGGCGTGAGCGAGTCGCCTGAATGATCTTAATAAATTTTCGTACTCTTTTTTTCTGCGAATTCATCCTTGTCCACTTTTTTTTTTTTTGTTTAAATAAATTTCTTTGGCGAATACCTAGCCCTGGTTAGCCCGGTCGCAAAGTCCGGCCAAGCAAAAAGTGCCGTGACAATATAAATTTTTTTCAATTATAATAAATTTTTAATTCGAAAAATGCTTCCTTAGTGACATTTAGGCTGCCGAAAATATTTTAAACTTGCACCATTTAGATTTTTCAAAGCCTTTTTATTTACACATTTTATTTGCGTTGAGCCCCTGAAGAAAATTTTTTGTCCTGGGCGAATGAGTGGTAGGATAAAAGCCATTGGTAGAACATTTTTCGGAATAAAAATTTCATGAAATGAAAAAAAAAAAAAATGAGAAAAATTCCGCCTACGTTTATGCAAGAGGGAGGTTGTTCTATATCATCAACAGAATTGTTGTGATTTTTTTCAGAATTAAAAAAAAAAGACGTTCTTTGAAAGTTGAAAAAATTCATAGCTCTGGACGCGTTGATTGAAAAAATCGAAAAACATTGGAAGGTACTCCAGAGATAGAATGATAACACATAAAATTAAAAATCAAATCGGAGATGGTAAGGTCTGGAGCCATGTCGAGTTGGCATGGACAGCCCCATATTTATTCTTTGGTATCGGCGAGATAGCTGTTCTCAGTCGAGTTATATACAGGGTGACCCAGAACTTCAAAACCAAATTAAGTGGATAGGTTCATTGGGGAATTCTAAGACTAAAGTTCCTTAGCGAAAACTTCAAAACTTAGAAGAAAAAATTAATAAAAAAAAAAAACTTTTACGTGGTTGACGTAGACAGCGAAAAACTATGGAGCGAATGACCTGCTGCTGAAAACTATGGAGCGGACGACCTGGCTGCCGAAAACTATGGAGCGGTGGATCTAGACGGCTGAAAACTATAGCACAAATGACCCAGTCCACGAAACTTATCTCGTGATCGACGTAGACGGCTATAAAACTATGTATAATCGCTTCCCGATTGGAAGCACCGTGAAACTTGCGAAACCACACATACACGCGCATACACACACAAACACCAACGAACATTCACACGGGCAACCAGGCATAAGAATAGAGAGACGTCGCGTCTCAAAGCACACCAAGTCTCGATACATCGCGTACAGTCTCGCGCCACATAACTACCGAATTGAGACTATAACGACTAACGTACGAACGAGGACAATACGACGATTCGAGTCAGACATACGAACGCAGACTGTTTCCTTAACATCTTAGAGTCATTTATCCGATATTGCAGTCCAAATTAATCACACCTATTCATCAGCCTCTCAACCCCTTATTGCCCAGTTACCGCTGGACTTAACTTTTGCTTGCCCTAAAGGAGACCTTGCTTCTCAAGGCTCTCCTCTCCTTTAAGTGGCCCACTTTTTACACGCCTATGATGAAGGGTCACGTTATCCCCAGGTCATCCAGGGCCAATGGGAAATAACTATAATAACCAATCTGAGGCATTCTCGAACAACCAATAAAAATCATCATATCAATTCGGCAAACCTCTCTCCTACACTATACGTCACTGACCTCGGGCCTGTGTCGAACCTTCTGTTCGCCCGGACGAAACAACGTGACGACAGACGAACACACAAAACAAAAACAACAAATAAAATAAATCAGATTAAAATCGTGAATTCTCACGACAATAACTTCAGGAATTTCACGAAACATTTCCGTATAAACATGAAACGTGTTCAAAAAAATCACTTCAGTTTTAGATTCGGTTGCTATATGATATTTTTGCATTTCAATAGAGTAAATATCTCTTACGAAAAATATGGGCTGAGAAAAATTATTTAGCATACTGTCAGTGAAAAGTTGAATTTTCAAAAAAGTCAATTTTTTAGAATTTTAAAATACATACAACGCGAAACCCTTTGATGTGTTTGTTGTTTGTTCTGCAATTGAAGTTTTTGCAAAACCAGAGGGTAAGAATTTCCAAACAGTTTAAGCTCGATTTATTATTTTTTCGATAGAAATATTTGCAAAAAAAGAAACTCTTACTGATTGACTCTGGGCCAGGGATGGGCGAAATTAACTTAAAAAAAAAAAAAATGACGAATGGTTTTTCATTCCTCATTTATTGTAAATTTAAGTGAAGAGTGGATTTCCACTCGTCGTTAACTTTGGGTAAGAGTGGCGAATGAATTTCCACTCGCCATTCGTTTCGCGATCGAGTGACGAGTGGATTCCCACTCGTAATTTATTTCGGGTACGAGTGGCGAATGAATTTCCACTCGCCATTCGTTTCGCGTTCGAGTAACGAGTAGTTTTTCATTCTGTATTTACTTCGCGACCGAGTGACGAATGGATTCCCACTCGTTGTTGACATCCGAACTGAGTGGAGAGTGGGAGAACCATTCGAACGCCGTCTTCGGTTCGAGTGGAAAAACACTCGTTATTTGTTTACTTTCAGATCCGAATGAATTTCCACTCGACAAATTTTTCGAAAAAGATGGATTCTTGGATCAATAATTGTTTTAAATTAAAATGAATTTCCACTCGATATTCGGTTCAAATACAAGTGGAAATTTATTGTAGTGATGCAGTGAGAATAAGATAGATAGATAGATAGATACATAGACAGAGAGACAGAGAAAGATTGAGAGAGAATGAGAGAGATTCAGAGAGATTGAGAGAGAATAAGAGAGATTGGGTGACAATAAGAGAGATTGAGAGAGCATGAGAGAGAATAAGAGGATTGAGAGAGAATAAGAGACATTAAGAAAGAATGAGAGAGATTGAAAGAGAATGAGAGAGAATCAGAGAGATTGAGAGAATGACAGAGAGTGAGAGAAATTGGGAGAGAATGAGAGAGGTTCAGAGAGAATAAGAGAGATTCAGAGAGAATGAGAGAGATGGAGAGAAAATAAGAGGGAATGCGAGAGAATGAAAAAGAATGAGAGAGATTGAGAGAGAATGAAAGAGATTGAGAGAGAATGAGAGAGAATGAGAGAGATTGAGAGAGAATAAGAGAAAATAAGAGAGAATGAGAGAGATTGAGAAAGAATAAGAGAGAATAAGAGAGAATTAGAGAGATTGAGAGAGAATGAGAGAGAATTAGAGAGATTGAGAGAGAATGAGAGAAATTGGGAAAGAATGAGAGAAATTGGAAGAGATTAAGAGAGATTGAGAGAGAATGAGAGAGATTGAGAGAGAATGAGAGAGATTGAGAGAGAGTAAGAGAGATTGAGAGAAAATAAGAGAGATTGAGAGAGATTGAGAGAGAATGAGAGAGATTAAGAGAAAAAAAGAGGGGTTGAGAGAGAATAAGAGAGATTGAGAGAGAATGAAAGAGATTGAAAGAGAATAAGAGAGAATCAGAGAGATTGAGAGAGAATAAGAGAGATGGAAAGAGAACGAGAGAGAATGAGAGCGAATAAAAGAGAATGAGAGAGATTGAGAGAGAATGAGAGAGAATGAGAGAGATTGAGAGAGAATGAGAGAGAATGGAAGGGATTGAGAGAGATTAAGAGAGATCGAGACAAAATGAGAGAAATTGAGAGAGAATAAGAGAGAATGAGAGAGATTGAGAGAGAATAGGCGAGAATGAGAGAGAATTAGAGAGATTGAGAGAGAATGAGAGAAATTGGCAGAGATTGAGAGAGAATTATAGATATTGAGAGAGAATTAGAGGGATTGAGAGAGAATGAGAGAAATAAGGAGAGATTAAGAGAGATTTAGAAGGAATGTGAGAGAATGAGAGAGATTGAGGGAGATTGAGAGAGAATAAGAGAGATTGAAAGAGATTGAAAGAGAATGAGAGAGATTGAAAGAGAACGAGAGAGAATCAGAGAGATTGAGAGAGAACAAGAGAGAATGAGAGAGAATGAGAGAAAATGAGAGAGATTGAGAGAGATTAAGAGAGATTAAGAGAGAATGAGATAGATTAGGAGAGATTGAGAGAGAATTAGAGGAATTGGGAAAGATTAAGAGAGATTGTGAAAGAATGAAAGAGAATGAGAGAGAGAATGAGAGAAATTGAGAGGGATTGAGAGAGAATGAAAGAAATTAGGAGAGATTAAGAGAGATTGAGAGAGAACAAGAGAGAATGTGAGAGAATGAGATGGATTAAGAGAAATTGGGAGAGAATAAGAGAGGTTGAGAGAGAATAAGAGAGATTGAGTGGAAATGAGATAGATGGAGAGAGAATGAAAGAGAATGAGAGAGGATAAAAGAGAATGAAAGAGAATGAGAGAACATGAGAGAGATTGAGAGAGATTAAGAGAGAATGAGATAGATTGGGAGAGAATTAGAGAAATTGGGAAAGATTAAGAGAGATTGTGAAAGAATGAGAGAGAATGAGAGAGAATGAGAGAAATTGGGATAGATTGAGAGGGATTGAGAGAGAATGAGAGAAATGAGGAGAGATTAAGAGAGATTTAGAAAGAATGTGAGAGAATGAGAGAGGTTGAGAGAGAATGAGAGAGATTGAGAGAGAATAAGAGAGATTGAGGGAGATTGAAAGAGAGAGAATGAGAGAGAATAAGAGATTATGAGAGAAATCGGGAGAGATTAAAAGAGATTTAGAAACAATGTGAGAGAATGAGAGAGATTGAGAGAATGAGAGAGATTAAGAGAGAATGAGAGAGAATGAGAGAGATTGAGAGAGAATAAGAGAGATTGAGAGAGAATTAGAAAGATTGAGAGAGAATGAGAGAGAATGAGAAAGATTGACAGAGAATGAGAGAAATTGGAAGAGATTAAGAGAGATTGAGAGAGAATGAGAGAGAATGAGCGAGATTGACAGAGAATGAGGTAGATCTCCCTTAATCACTCTTATTCTCTCTCAATCTCTCTCATTCCTCTCATTCTTTCTTAATCTGTCTCATTCTCTCTGAATCTCTCTCATACTCTCTCATTCTCTTTCATTTCCTCTCAGCCTCTCTCAATCTCTCTTATTCTCTCTCAATCTCTCTCAATCTCTCTCATTCTCTCTCATTCTCTCTCATTCTCTCTTAATCTCTCTCATTCTCTTTCAATCTCTCTCATTCTCTTTCAATCTCTCTCATTCTCTCTCATTCTCTCTCATTCTCTCGCAATCTCTCTTATTCTCTCGCAATATCTCTCATTCTCTCTTAATCTCTCTCATTCTCTCTGAATCTCTCTCATTCTCTCTCATTCTCTCTTATTCTCTCTTAATCTCTCTCATTCGCTCTCATTCTCTCTCAATCTCTCTCCATCTCTCTCATTCGCTCTTAATCTCTCTTAATCATTCTCATTCTCTCTTAATCTCCTTCATTCTCTCTCAATGTCTCTCATTCTCTCTCATTCTTTCTCAATCTCTCTTAATCTCTCTCATTCTCTCTCAATCTCTCTTATTCTCTCTTATTCTCTCTCAATCTCTCTCATTCTCTCTGATTCTCTCTCATTCTCTTCCAATCGCTCTCATTCTCTCTTAATCTCTCTTATTCTCTCTCAATCTCTCTCATTCTCTCTTATTCTCTCTTAATCTCTCTCATTCGCTCTCATTCTCTCTCAATCTCTCTCCATCTCTCTCATTCGCTCTTAATCTCTCTTAATCATTCTCATTCTCTCTTAATCTCCTTCATTCTCTCTCAATGTCTCTCATTCTCTCTCATTCTTTCTCAATCTCTCTTAATCTCTCTCATTCTCTCTCATTATCTCTCAATCTCTCTTATTCTCTCTCATTCTCTCTGATTCTCTCTCATTCTCTTCCAATCGCTCTCATTCTCTCTTAATGTCTCTTATTCTCTCTCAATCTCTCTTATTCTGTATTAATCTCTCTTATTCTCTCTCATACTCTCTCAATCTCTCTCAATCTCTCTTATTCTCTCCCAATCTCTCTTATTCTCTCTCAATCTCTCTGAATCTCTCTCATTCTCTCTCAATCTTTCTCTGTCTCTCTCATTCTCTCTTGTTCTCTCTTAATCTCACTCAATCTCTCTCATTCTCTCTTAATCTCTCTCAATCTCTCTTAATCACTCTCATTCTCTCGCAATCTCTCTCATTCTCGCTCTTTCTCTCTCAATCTCTCTCAAGCTCTCTCATTCTTTTAATCTCTCTCATTCTCTCTCATTCTCTCTTAATCTCTCTCAATCTCTCTCATTCTCTCTTAATCTCTCTTATTCTCTCTCAATCTCTCTTATTCTGTATTAATCTCTCTTATTCTCTCTCATTCTCTCTCAATCTCTCTTATTCTCTCCCAATCTCTCTTATTCTCTCTCAATCTCTCTGAATCTCTCTCATTCTCTCTCAATCTTTCTCTGTCTCTCTTAATCTCTCTCATTCTCTCTTAATCTCTCTCATTCTCTTTCAATCTCTCTCAATCTTTCTCAATCTCTCTCAATCTCTCTTAATGTCTCTCATTCTCTCGCAATCTCTCTCATTCTCGCTCTTTCTCTCTCAATCTCTCTCAATCTCTCTTATTCTTTCTCATTCTCTCTCATTCTTTCTCAATCTCTCTTAATCCCTCTCAATCTCTCTCATTTTCTCTTAATCTCTCTCAATCTCTCTCATTGTCTCTCATTGTCTCTCATTCTTTCTCAATCTCTCTCGATCTCTCGCAATCTCTCTTATTCTCGCTCATTCTCTCTCAATCTCTCTCATTCTCTTAATCTCTCTCAATCTCTCTTAATCTCTCTCATTCTCTCGCAATCTCTCTCATTCTCGCTCTTTCTCTCTCAATCTCTCTCAAGCTCTCTCATTCTTTTAATCTCTCTCATTCTCTCTTATTCTCTCAATCTCTCTCATTCTCTCTAAATCTCTCTCAATCTCTCTTATTCTTTCTCATTCTCTCTCATTCTTTCTCAATCTCTCTTAATCCCTCTCAATCTCTCTCATTTTCTCTTAATCTCTCTCAATCTCTCTCATTGTCTCTCATTGTCTCTCAATCTCTCTCGATCTCTCGCAATCTCTCTTATTCTCGCTCATTCTCTCTCATTCTCTTAATCTCTCTCATTCTCTCACAAACTCTCTCATTCTCTCTCAATCTTTCTCATTCTCTCTCAATCTCTCTCAATCTCTCTCAATCTCTTTATTCTCTCTCAATCTCTCTCATTCTCTCTCAATCTCTCTCAATCTCTCTTATTCTCTCTCAATCTCTCTCATTCTCTCTCAATCTCTCTCTGTCTCTCTGTCTATGTATCCATCTATCTATTTATCTTATTATCACTCCATCACGTCAATATATTTCCACTTGTATTTGAACCGAATATCGAGTGGAAATTCATTTTAATTTAAAACAATCATTGATTCACGAATCCATCTTTTTCGAAAAATGTGTCGAGTGGAAATTCATTCGGATCTGAAAGTAAACAAATAACGAGTGTTTTTCCACTCGAACCGAAGACGGCGTTCGAATGGTTCCCCCACTCTTCACTCAGTTCGGATGTAAACAACGAGTGGGAATCCATTCGTCACTTGGTCGCGAAGTAAATACAGAATGAAAAACCACTCGTTACTCGAACGCGAAACGAATAGCGAGTGGAAATTCATTCGTCACTCGTACCCGAAATAAATGACGAGTGGAAAAGCATTTTGTATTTTAATGATGTATTTAAATACTTTTTTATTCGATGTTGCCCATCCCTGCTCTGGGCTCTAGCTATGAGTGAAATATGTTGATTTGGGCCATACGATTTTTCGAAATTACTTTATACTGTCCAAAGTTTTTTTCGATAAATAATTTAATTTTAATTTTTCGAATTTTTTTATTGAAAAAAATCAATCAATTGTAAATAAATAAATAAATAAATAAATAAAACTGTTTAGAATAATCTTATCAACACGGAGTACAATCAGATAAAAAAAAATCAAAATTTAAAAAATTTAAAAATAATGATAATAATGATAATAATAGGTATCAGTACAAATGAGTACACACGATTGTCTTCGCAATGGCGTTAACGGAAATGATTTGTCTTAACATGAGTTGCGAGCTATTTTTTCACCCCAATATTTTCTCCCTCTTAAAGATATGAACAAAATTTGAGGTGGTAAAATCAGATACACAACAACGAGTACGGTACAAACGATATACTAGTCGGTACAAACAGGAACTAACCATTCCTTGTTGGTACAAACAGGTACTAAAGATATACTAGTTGATACAAACGATTCCTCGGTGGTACAAACGATACACTAATTATTAGAAACGGTACAAAATAATTTATCGGTGGTACAAACAGGTACGAACGATGTACTAATTCGTACAAACGGGTATAAACGATATACCTAATGACTAATTTCTCAATTCATCTACTCAGACAACTGAACTCAATTATCGAAATTACACAACATGCAATGACAAAAATTTAATAATCCAGTCTAACCAAAATCCACAACTCGAGGCTACTCGAGAGTTAGGCGCCAGGTG
Source organism: Rhorus exstirpatorius (assembly GCA_963564615.1). NCBI lineage: Eukaryota > Metazoa > Arthropoda > Insecta > Hymenoptera > Ichneumonidae > Rhorus > Rhorus exstirpatorius. Next base: position 1,919,963 of record OY751314.1, on the reverse strand, counting down.
ACAAACAAATCTCGCTCGTCACCACCAGCCAAGACTGAATGGCTTTTTTTTTTCGTATGAACTGAAGTTGCACGTCAGTTGATTCATATGAGACTTAACAACTAAAAAATTCTATTGCTGCGACGTTGCCAACTTTTACGGCATAATAGAAGACCAACTTACCAGTTTCGTCTGTAGGAGGCTTCAAGCCGAGCATTTCATCAATGTCGCTACGTATCAAATCATCGTGATAACCGCTATACCGAGTGATTCTCCAACTCACACCACTGGGAGTTTCCAAAATTTTTCGGTATCCACCGCCGAGGCTGTACTTTCTGAAATATCGAAGAAAACAAATTCGTAGACGATTATTTATGTGAAGTCGATGCCATTAATGCCTTCCTTTTGCAATCTGTATTTATAGTACAAGGAATTAATAACACTAGTGGTGTAACACTCCGTATCAACCTACTACCAGAGCACTTATTGTTTGTTAGGGACGTAACTTCGGTGCCAACGGAAGAAAAATGAAAAATTGTGGTACATTGGCGCTGCTTGGTGATCACATAGGTAATATCGTTAAACCACAGAAACAGAATGAGAGTGATTAGCTTTTAACCTTCAGACCAACGAATTATAATTATCGTACGTATAAGATAATAATGAGTGTTGAACGTTTCACGATCACTGAACTAAAAAAATACGTTTTTATCTGATAATTTTCAGGATCGCGTGGTGAGGGTTTTCACGCGATTGGAGCACCTTTAAAATTATAATTGACGTCTCGTTTATTTTATATAATGCGATAAACAAGCGACCTTGGGAGAAAAAAAAATATATTAGATACCGTGAAATTTATTGCCAACAAAATTTAAAAAAACTTACAAATTATAAACTTGCACACCGCTTCCTCATTATTTATTCTCGACTACAAAGCTTTTTCTATAAGGAAGTCGGGTTTTTAATTTTGGCACCCTCATAGAAAAAGCCTTGCGATCAAAATTAAATGATAAGGAAGCAATTTTCAATTGTCTCATTTGGACGGTTTTTTTTTGTAATTTGATTGCTATAATCCAAAATTTTCGACGTTATGTCAAAGAGATTTCATGTTTTTGACTTCAAAACGGCAGAAAATATATCCGTGACTTTTCGGTAAAATAAATCACGTTGAAGAAATAACCGTTGCTTGCATCGTCAATCGATCTAATAGCATACCTAACATTTTGCGACCTCTATCAAGCTGGCACCGCCGCATGAGAAATATGAAGTTTACCCTACGAAATAATTAAGTGCTAATTAGATGCTAATTAAATTCTATAATGCCGAATTTGTTGGCTCTGTGCTTAAAAAAAACCTGTGGCGGTGTCAGCTGGGATGCGAGCTAGCAACGCCACATCGAAAAATCCACGAGGGGTGGGGGATTCCAAAAAAGAAATTATACAGTAATTAAATGCTGATTAGATGCTCTAAGACTATCCAAAGCCCGAATTATATGCTCGTCGTTTTAGATTTTTTTCTACTACCTGTGGAGCTGCTGACTCTGTCGCAGGGCGAATCTACACCAGGGGTGACAAATTCGAAAAAGTATGGACACAGTAATTAAATGGTAACTAGTTGCTCGAAGGAATATCCGAAGCCGGACTTTGACGTTTGTCGTTTCCGATTTTTTTCTACTGTCTGTGAGGCTACTAGCGCTGTCATGGAGCGAATCTACACTAGGGGTGACAAATTCGAGAAAGTAATGGCACAGTAATTAAGTGCTGATTAGATGCCAATTAAATGCTGTAATGCATTTAGTTAGTATTTAATTACCGCGTATTTACTTTTTCGAATTTGTCACCCCTAGTGTAGATTCACCCCGTGATAGCGTCAGCAGCCCCACAGGCAGTAGAAAAAAAAATCGAAATCGGCAAGCATCAAATTCGGGCTTTGGATATTTTTGGAGCATCTAATTAGCATTTAATAACTGTGGAACTACTTTTTCGAATTTGTCATCCCTATTGTAGATTTGCCCCGTGACAGAATCAACAGTCCTACAGACAGGAGAAAAAAAATCGGAAACAACGAGCTTAAATTCGGGTTTTGGATATTCTTTTAGAGCATCCAATTAACATTTAATTACTGTGAAATTACTTTCTTGAAATCACCAACCCTTAGTAGATTTTTGGATGTAGCGCTACTAGCTTGCATCTAAACTGGCACCACTACAGGTTTTTTTTTTAAACGAAACGTGATTTTTGTACAGGACTTATTTTGTAGATTTCATTACGGCGCACATTTTTTGTAGGAAACATTTTTTGATAGATCTCATTCCAAAAATAATAACATCGAAATAATGACTTTTTGTTTTTTAAATAATTTTTGCGACCAAAAAACAACACCTACGATGTCACATTTTTCTCAGTACTTTTTTTGGGGTCCAAACTACTTACAAAAAAATCGGCGATTGGGTGGGTCAGTTGAATAGAAGTCGTCTAAATTTATGTACATTCCGACTGGACTATCCTAGCGTCACCGCTGCCCCTCATTGCTATTCTTCTGTAATTGCATGTTTTGCTCCTCTCCCACTTTGCTAGAGTCTCTCGCGTCTGAGAGCTTTCCCGAATTGGCCGAGGACGTGATAAGGGCGCGAAATTCAAACTATCTGGACTATTTTTAACATTCGAAATTCAAACTATCTGGACTATTTGGCTGAAATCTTATACATAACACCGGCAGTAATTTCGTTGCCTCACGGATATCTTCCCCGGGGATCCGGTCACTGACTTAGATGGGGTCAGGGTCCTGCCTGTGGATGGCGGTGGCCACCGACACTGTCCACGCGGGCCTCACAAACCTAAAAACAGCACTGTCACCTCACCCATCTTCGTCAATCCCATAAGCCCCAACATAAAGGGGCGCCGGAGGTGATCTAGTCCACGATACCCGCAATAACAACAGGCTCGTTCAGCACCAGGCTGCTGGGAAGTCGTGGGAGGAGGGTGACAGCAATATCTCGGCCCATTTTCCCGCCCCTCCCGGCATCCAGTACCCGCGGGCGCAGGTGTTAGGCAACCCGCCTGCGTTGATCGGCAAAGCTCCAGGTAAACCATACTTAACCAAAATAACCTAAATCGTCGGCGAGGCGATCAGCCTCCCAACACCACCAAAAATAGATATCCAGCCAAATGTTCAGGTAACCGTGAGCCTTGACAGACGCTAGGTAGCCATTATTTGCCAGAATTCAGGTGACCATGACGTGAGCGACCAGATAATAGACTGAACCCAAAATATAATCGTTACTTAGGAAAACAAACTAAACTCTTTAATCAATGAAAAATCATATATTTTACTGAAATTAAAACGGAGATCCTTCACCAAACTGAACAATTATATTTTATTAAATAAATGACTTGAATCCGTACCAAAAATAACGAAACGATGAAATTATGACCGATTCCCGACCTTAAGGTAACCGAACGGGAATTTTCATACCGTAATAATCGAACGGGCGCCGTCCCAAGGTCATAAATCCAACCTCCTGACCACACACAGTTCGCGCATGTGACGGGGCGCAAAATGTCACGTCACAATATATATATTTTTTTTTATTTTTTCTTTATTTTATATTTTACTTTTTCTATGTGAAAAAAAAAGAAATTGAATAAGCCCTTTGAAAATGAATGCAGATGTGTCTTCTGTATGATCAATGGAGATGTAGGTAGTTTTAAGTGTGTGTAAGAAAGGCACCTAAGCAGTGTGGTATCATCTTATCGGTGGGAGGTACATCTAAGCGATATGTGAGACACTTGAGCGGTGTATTAGACACCTAAATGGTGTGTGTCCCCTTAGCGGTGCATGAGTCATCTCATCGGTGTGTACGCACCGTCTCGGTGTGGCGAAGATATTTGAATGGCCCAGCGCTCGCCTTTATATCGCTGCCCGGCATAGCTGCCGACGCGACGATGAGAGGCTCCGCGACGCCACCGCCCACTCTCGGTCGCTATAAGTACTGTGTCGAGCTCGGGGGGGGGGGGGGGGGGGGGTGGGGTCACGCTGGCGCGAGAATTTAAAGCTCCGGGTCTCAACGCTCGGGGACTAATGGGAGTGTTCTCATGTGTATGGGGAGTTCCTCTATTCACGCGTTCGAATATTCCCTGTAGAGAGTTATGTATAGGTGTGTGGGCTATGGCCCTATGTTTAACCTTAAATCTAATCTGCCATAATAATGAAATTGTGTGACCGTGTAAGAATAATTATAAGTATTAAATATCAACTCCTGAATAGAATTATAAATCGTGTGAAATTTACATATTAAATTAAAATCGTGTATAGTTATATAGTGAGATCGTACGGAGGCGAATATACCGAGGAAACTGCTGGTATAAAAATCTCTTGGTACGTATAATCGTCTTATTTGCTATTCTATATCTAGGTTCCCTGTTTAATTTAAGTTATTATTTTTATTGATAATAATAGTCTACGTCATGGGACGAGTATTTTGTCTCGAGTCGTTTAACGTATATGGACGTAGTTCTTTTCTCACAATTTATGTATCGCTCTGTTTGTCCTTATTATTTATTTTTATATTGTTCCTCTTTTTGGCATGGAAATTCTTTAGCACGTATATTTTTACTAATTCTTTCTTTCTTTCAGGTTTCTTTTTCAGATTGATTTGGCGACACTGGAGTTGATATTCTACGTTATAGGCTGCGCGCCAAAGATTTTACCTCCTTTCTTACAGATTTGATCTAGGTAGTATATATATTCTTTTGATATTTTATTATATTATTATTCATTTTTCAGATTAATTTTGCCTTTTTTTCCTCTGTATTTACAGGCTATACCCATGCGAGGGCTTCCGCCGTCTACGCTGGGGCTGCGGTACACCGCTATGCAACCTGACGAGCAAGGATATTCTATGGTAAGTATATTTCTCGTTTTTGGCTCGATTTTAATTCATATTTTACTTGACAGGGATGCATGACTAGCGAGAGACTCCCCTCATAACCAAGGACTCATGAGTCTCCGACATGCTGCTATGAGGGCTTTGATGGGGCGTCGCTGCCCTCGAATAATGTTTATCTCATTCTTTACTTTTCTTCTGTTATAGGTTAAACTACATCGAGGGAGGATTTATTTGAGGAATGCGTGGGCACATGGGCATGCGCATAACAACGTCATCATAATCGTCGAATCCCTCTATACTGTTATCATCGTTGTACTCGTCGTCGAAATTATTATCATCGTTCTTGCCGTCTGTAAAGCTAATAAAAAGTAATTAAAATGTAGCAGTAACCGTATTCACGACTAGTTTATAAAATAAATATGTATGCAATACCCGTAAAATTCATGTATTCATCCTGCCTTGTGGTTTGAATAATGACGTCATTTACCAATGGTGGTGATTGTTCACCCTCAAACCAAAGTATTTCGTACTTACTGTGCGTTTCTTTCCAGCCATAGTCATGTGGGAGTAATTACGTCGGGTTTTTTAAATAAGCATTTCACCACCAGTTGAAAATGTAATGTACTCGTAGTAGCTGCTGGAACAGTTTCAATGTACACGGAGGTAAATTTGAGGCGTCAACATTTTTAAATGTTCGATGGAATGGCTCGTTCACATCCTTGACCTTGAAAGTTTTTTTTAGCGCTCGTTGGGTGTTATACATATGGCAATCAATTTATCCAGAACTGAGAATACCGCATCCCTTGCTGATTCCGATAGCTTGCAATCCAACAAATTTGAAAAAGCTTCCTTTTATTCCGTACTTTTCTGTAGTAGTTAAAACGGCCTCTTCTTCCCTTTTTTGAAGAATGCTGGGTTGTAGTCACAACCGGTCGTTATGTGAAATCCCGGTAAGGTTTATGGTATCGCTTCGTCTAAATGACTATGTAATGCGGTTATATCAATGAATCTTTGAGTATTGGCAACGCTAGCATCCATCCAAATATGCACAGAGTGGCTCAAGTGGTCCATGTTACCCAGCATTATAACCAAGATATCTGTGTCTGAACATTTGATCACAACGTTCGCATCAAAGTTAATATTGCAAACATGATATACTATTTTCATATCCGCCTCTTTGTGGCACTCACAAGATAATTGTTTGTCTATTGTTCTCTCTACAGATTCGTTAACAACTTTGTAATAATAGCATTAGCAAAGTTAGTGTTTTTCAGTTCATTCACAAAATCAGCAAATCGGTTTTTACTTAGCCATTTATAACAGCATAAATTAGATCTGCAGCGAAGATTTAACTTTCCGTAAACAGTCCGAGCTTTCTCCACCTATCAGTGTTATAAAAAAATGTTGCAACTCTTCAGGAATGGAGCATTCACTATTGATTAAATCTTGTGTTGTTAGATTAGGTGGCAATGCTTTTTTTTCATGTTGAAAATTTTTTCTCGAAGAATAAGCGCCGCATCTCGAATGTAATCTGCTTCTTTAAAAGATGCCCTACTGAAAAAGTTCATGTGATATATCATGTAGAAAAGTACATGATAAATCACATAATAAATTGTATGAAGTTATGACCGATATCAGTGCACAATTTATTGTGTACTTTATTTTGTGATTTGTTACATGATTTATTGTATAGTTCGAATTCACATCGTTTATTATGTAATTTATCATATGATTTCTCATATGGTCAGGGGGTTTATATCGGAGAAAATAAATGAGGTCTTCGTGCGGGATCGAACCCACGTCCGTCAGATTCTGAAGCAGCCTCGCTACCGCCTGGGCTACGCCGCTTGTTTATATAAGTTAACAGTTTGACGAACATGAAGTCCACAGATGACCGGAATTTATTTCATTTTCTCTCGCCGAGTTTAGCTTTATTTTAATCCAACTATGATTGTATGTAATAAATAGCGTGACCGAGGTGGTAGCGAGAGTGCTTCAGGATCTGACGGACGATCCTGAAAGATCCTGAAGGATCGTCCGTCAGATCCTGAAACAGTCTCGCTACCACCTCGGCCACGCTATTTATTACATACAAATCATAGTTGGATTAAAATAAAGCTAAACTCGGTGAGAGAAAATGAAATAAATTCCGGTCATATGTGGACTTCATATTCTTCAAACTGTTAACTTATGTAAACAAGCGGCGTAGCCCAGGCGGTAGCGAGGCTGCTTCAGAATCTGACGGACGTGGGTTCGATCCCGCACGAAGTCCTCATTTTTTTTCTCCGATATAAACCCTGACCATATGAGAAATGATATGATAAATTACATAATAAATTATGTGAATTCGAACTATACAATAAATCATGTAACAAACCACAAAATAAAGTACACAATAAATTGTGCACTGATATCGGTTATAACTTCATACAATTTATTATGTGATTTGTCATGTACTTTTCTACATGATATATCACATGAACTTTTTCAGTACGGTGAATAAACCGAATTATCCACGACAACGTCTGTCCGCGTAACTATGTTGTGATTGTGAAGATTGATGATTTTAATTGGTTTATCAAATGTTTTCACAATTTTCTCCCTCAAATGTTGTGCAGTAAATAGCTTCTCTTCAGACTCAGGGTCCCTTTCCAATATTCGTTGCAAAGTACTATTGTAGAAGTTGCACAAAAAATTCAAAAAGAGGCGTTTTCCTCTTTGCACTATGTTATCTTAGATAAAAGTGCATTCTTCGTTATACGCTACCTTATGAAGATTTCGTGTTCTGTGCCAAGTAGTACCTTCTCGTTTTGAGTGCACAGCTGATTCAAATTTACTGTTATAAGAGACTCTGCAGTTTGTGTAGTATCTGAATGTAGTAGTGTTGTTGATTTTCTCTAACAATTCAAAATCTTTTAATTTGGTCACCCACAGCTTTATATCATCTTCAAAAGAAGTCTTTTCGGCGGTACGCAACGGACTTTCCTTACCCGTTATGGTTAGTCGGGCTTTATCACAAAATATACTTACTTTTATACTGAATTGAGCACTGCATGTTGGCAGTATCCTGCAATTGCGTCGATGGTTGTTGTTCTGCGCATATTTCGATACTTTCTTGAACACTAAATATGTCTTGGGAAGAGGTAGATGGCTGCGATAATACCGAATACGTGCTGGGTATTTCAATTGTTTCTGTATCGAAATATTTGCTTTTTAATGCCACAAAATTTTTATAACACTTATGATGATGCCCTTTCGTGGGATTTAATTCAGACGGTAAATCAATATCACCGTATTTCAAATTCTTTTTTAAGCGTATATTCTTCACGTTGTAACATTGTTCCAGCGTGTTTTCATTGAACAATATCACTTTATCACTTTTGCTGCAACAAACTAGACAAACTGGCAAAACATGAGATATAGTTTTACGAAATATCGATTGAAATTTCTAGACATTCATGCACGGAGTGTCTTCGACCGACTGTAGGCTCTGACCATAATACCTAAACTAACGGTCCAACCTTTCGATGCCAGCTGGTTCATTTATTGTAGTTGGGTAAAGGGGGAAGAGAGGTACAAAGGCGAGATTCGATATTAATACCTGGACTTCAACTCTCCAAGATGGGTATTCTAAGAAAATCTGTGTACAACGAGTATTTTAAAAATGTATTTCAGAATGAACTGTTCAACTCAGATATTAAGATTATACCGTGGACAACGCGACGTGAGGCCGAATATTGCTAAATAACAATAGCAAATAATGAATAATGATAAATAATTATGAATAATAAGTAATAAAACATATTATGCTCACCCTCCTATATAACAATATAACGAAATAAAATTCTAGTAATCGAAAACAACTGTAGCGCCCGTTCTCAAATCTGCGCGGATTTACCGCTCTTTGTCATTTTCTTCCAGGGTGTTCGGGTCAAGATTTTTGCCTGCCCTTTTGTATATAGAATTTGGATGACTTCCAGTAAATAAATATTTTTGTTCCAACCCTTATGGTATGACGTAAGTTATATACATTTTCGCGTGTCTTTATTGCTGTTTGCCGCCATTTTTCCAGCTACTAAAGTGTCTGCCATTTTTACTATTCAACTCAAAATATCATTCTCTGCTGTCACACCAAAAACTAGCGCTTATGTGACGTGGCTGTACTTCCAAAAACCCAAAACCGAATTTCACATTGAAATTTGGCATACGTCTTCTATTTGACTATACAAGAGTCCTTCCAAAACGATTTTTGGCGACTCGCAATACTTTTCGAGATATTGAATTTTTTCGAGTGTTATTTAAGCGCGCTCCGATATAACTATATATCACTCGGCACGCACCACTGCTATTTCCGTTTCTCTCCTGCGGTTATTCCCACTGCTCGCCTATTGCTATTTCAACTATCCTGCTCTGTCAACCCCCAGTGTTCTCCCCTCTTCTCCTTGTTTTGCTCGTCGCTAGCTCGATAACTTTCAACGCTTTCATCGCCCTTGTTTACGTATTGTTCAGTAATGAAGAAATTTACCGGGCGACACGGTCATGTTTCGGGTCACGCGAACGAGCGGGTCGGGTTCGCGCTTTTCCGTCGATGGCGCCACGTACCGGGCTTCGAATTCACGGGCAATTGATACATGCGGGGAGTTTTTCTCATCGATCGCCATGATTGATTTGCGAGTCATTGTTCATCTTGAGAGTAGATAAGACGCGTGCCGCGCCATTGTACACAATTAATTGGTTACACAAAATAATTTCGGGTAAAAATCAACACGACGGGCTCAGATCAATTCGGGCAGATTCAGACTTTCATTGTACAAAATCTTCGGAAAAAGACATTCACGATCCAACAGATATCTCGGGATTTCGGCGCGGCACGAGTCGTTCTCGGTTCACGGGTTTTCTCGAACATTCACCGGTAGCGTGCTCGGCGAGCCACGTTTTTCTCAACGGACATTTTCAATCGGACCACAATAATTTCGCTTTTTCTGCCACTGTAGTTATCACGACGCATTAAATATATTTTTATTATATTTTTTCCACCTTGAGTTCGCGCCTGCAATTTTTATTTTTGGTTCTACCTACACCAGATCCCTTCACAAACGCGTATCGTGCTACGTTTTTCTAATTTTTTTTTTTTTCGTTTAAATCATTAACACATTTTATTTCATCAACCCACTTTATTTTTTTTTTTCGTTTGGGTTTAAATTAGTATATTATAGTTTATTTTACTTCTATTATTAATTTACTTTTCGTTTTCATAGATTAGTCTTATCGTACTTTATTTTATTAATCTTAGGTGCAGTCTCGTTTTATCGGTTTTTTTTAAATAATGAATGAGCGGTACAACATATGAAAACGCTCAAAGATTTGTGCGAATCGGTCACGACTTGTAGAGTGGCTAAGAGATCTTGGTATGATACCGGAAACCCGGTACTGTAAAAAGCATAAGAAAAATATGCTCCTTTATGACTCCCTGATGACCTGGGGAGAATTTAGATGCGTCAAAAAAAAAAAAAAAAAAATACAATTATTCTGCTATAGTCGCAGAAAATACATGGTTTGAAAAATCCCACACTTCAGCCGAAACGTGCATGATAATAACGCATTGCTTCGCTAAACGGATGTCGTTTGCACAAACCATGGATGAATGCTCGATTGTCGCAAATGAGCAGGTCTCAATTGAAACAATTGCTGATCGGTTTTCTTTTTGCCGTGAGGTTTGCATAATTGCGCTCGATGATAATTTTGAGGCTGAATATCAGTTGGGAGGTATAGGAGAAATCGAAATTGATGAATGCAAAATTGGTCGGAGCAAGTACAGACGGGGGCGTACTGTAGAAGGGACCGGGATACTCAGTATAATTCACCGTGGATATCTTGAAAATTATTGGCTCTAAATTTGTCCTGATAATAAAAGAGATCGCGATACTTTGTTGAGTCTTATTCTAAACCACGTGAAAATCGGATCTACAATATACACCGATTGTTGAAAAGGATATTTAGATCTAAGCGCACACGGATAGAATCACAAAACAGTAAATCATAGTGTGGAATTCGTTAACTCGGAAACCGGAGCTCACACTGAAAATATTGAGCCCTCCTGGATATGGATGCGGCGAGAAGTATCGCGTGGTGGCGTTCGTAGTAATTCAATGGCCGATCATTTCTGAGTTTTTGTGACGTCGTCGCGTAAAAAAAATTAAACACAAATTTATTTAATTAACTATTAAAGGACATAAAACGGTGCTATCCGGAAAATTATATAAAAAGTCGAATGTCCTTATGATTGATCACGATTTTACAACGAATTATGTCAAAACGATGCATTATAAAAAAAAAATTAAAAAAGTATTAGCAGTGTTCAGAGAGTGAAAATAAATAACGATGAAAATGTATATAATTATATACTATCAAATTATTTACCATATACTCATCATTTGCAACAATTTGCAATCGTAACATCATAATCTATAAAAATGAGTGTCACTTCATCGCTGTAATAATAATAAGAAATATGCCAATTTATTTATTTGTTTCATTGGTATTGCCATGAATTGAAATGATACATTATGTCGAAGAAAGATAGATATGCAAACAGCCATAATTTTATTCATTAACTTGTCTGAAATAATAATTGTCATTCCTGAACGGAGCTGGGCAAAGTATCAAGTACTTAAAGTACGTCAAAAATCAAGTATCAAATACTTTTCAAGGTCTCAGGCACATCTCGTAAGTTCTGGTACTTATTTTTGATTTCTTACGTACTCTTTAAACTAATTCGATTTTGATTCGATTACTTTTTGTATTTACATAGTAGTTCATACAAGTTACATACTAATAACGCTCGGAAAGGAATCTGTTTGCGCTTTTTGAAATTAAATTATCGTTTGTCAGATGAAAAAAGGAAAAAACCACAGTGTGCGTGTGTGTGCCAATGTTTGCCAGTAATGACACTGAAGCAAGCGGCCGATTCGAGATACCAGTGGTTCTCACTCAGTCAACCAGCTCCTTAAGTATGGGTATTTCATAATCTGGGCGGTTCATTTTTTTAGAATCGGTCGCGTTTTGTATGGTTTTCGAAGATATGCATGATTGAGATAAAACGCAGCATTGTTATAAACAATGAATGTCTTACACTTCTGCTTATTAATGAACAACGGCCGTGGTAGTACTAGTCCGGGAGCCAGCGACAGATTTTTGCGACCAATTTCCTCTCAGCCGATAATTCGTGAGATGATTAAGATAGTTGTATCTTGAATCGTAGCGATCGTCAGCTCGCGCACCATGGGTGGGTTGGGCGTCGGCGGCCTCCCACGCACGTAAAAAAAAAATATGTTTTCAATCATTTCCTCCCGGTTGAAAATTTGTGAGATTATAGTTGGCATAATACTTATTTGAAAAAAAAAAGTCAGCTGGCTATAACGCGGTGGATTATACGTCAGCTGCTCATACGAACATGAAAAAAAAAAAAAAAAATTTCAATCATTTCCTCCCGGCTGAAAATTTGACAGATGATAGTTCATATGCTACTTTAAATAAAAAAAGGAGTCAGCTGGCTGTATGTCGGGGGAAAGATCGTCAGCTGACGCAGTGAAAGTGTCGCGCGGCAAGGTAGTGTGAGCGCCGCTCGCCTATTTAAATACACTAGCTGACGGGGTTTCCCCCGGCATACAGCCAGCTCCTACGGGCTATCTCGATGGAGATATACTCTCCCATGGTACAGTTTCACACAGCGAAAACTCTCATGCGGCGTAACTTGGTCCGCTTCAACTCTCAACAGACGCAACCATAGTCCGTTAGACTGTGTAGAGTTGGAGCGGGCCGAGCTGTGCCACGAAAGTTTCGCTGTGGCGAGTTACGCCAAGGGAGAATTTTTCTGTGTTGGCAAGCCCTGGCAGTTATTGCATGTCGAATTGGTGATGCGTTGAGTTTTTCCATGTTGAATTGGCAATATGTCCAGTTTAATCGGAGCAAGCCGATGGCGCATTGGGTTTTTCTGCACCAATTTAGTAATGGGCTGAGTTTGTCTGGGTCATGTCGCTTCATGGGATTTTTTTTTGTTTTACAGTGCAATGTGTCGAATTTTTCTGTGTTCAGTTGATTATGTGTGTGACTTTTGTGAGCAGAATTACGTGGGTCGGGTTGAGTCTGCATTCAGTTGGTATCTGTACAAACAAAGGTTTACCATTCCATCGCTAAGAAAAAAAAACATAAAGCTCAGTATTATAAACAGACTATCGAAAAGCGTTGCTTATAATTTTATATCTTAGCGATGGTGCATTGTATCAAGGATCAAATACTCAAAGTTGTTCGGATAGGTCATACGAGCATTCTCAAAAATCGGGATATTTCATTAATAACATTTTGTACGCATGTAACATTTTGAAGTTTGCTAAGCTTATTAAGGGGGTCAGGTACCGAAAATTCCACATCCAGAACCTCTAACGGTAAAGACTCGCTGATTTTTGTCTTGATATCATTTCTCATATCAAAATACCTCACATTGATGAAATTTTGAAAAATTAATTTTTTCCCTGTTTTCAAAATAATTTTTTTCGAAACCGTTGAGACATCGAAAATCCCATCTGCTAGATTATTAATTGTGATGAGTGTTATATAATTTCGTCCAGGAAAAGTTTTATTACTTGATCATATCATAGAATTTTTTATATTCAGGCCATGGAATCCATTTTCTTCTTATTTATTATATTCTACCAATTAATTTATCATACATTTGGACAATTTTTGTGCCTTTAAATGGTATCTCCTCCTACAATTTTGAACTTTGAAGGTTATAGATTTTTCACACATTCTTTGGGTCACAATGAACAATCTAGCAGATGGAATTTTCGATACCTATCTCAACGGATTCGAAAAAAATTATTTTGAACACGGGAAAAAATTAATTTTTCGAAATTTTATCAATGTGAGGTATTTTGATACGAGAAATGATATCAAGACCAAAATTAGCGAGTCTCTACCGTTAGCGGTTCTGGATGTGAAATTTTTGGTACCTGACCCCCTTAAGGATCTAATAAAAGAAATGCAAATGATATTTCATGTCTTAGTTGGTAGATTGGGGCCCCTTAATTTGTAAAATAATGAAACCATCGCGTAATTGTACAAAATGTTTTGGCAAGACGAAATTCATCCCGTCAAAAGTTGTTTAATTCTAGCCTGAGCATAGCAGTGACCATGCATTCTAAGCTTTGACATAGAAGTTACATGGTAAAAATGTATGTACATATGTATAATGCTTTGCAAAAAGAAGCCAAATCCCCCTAAAAAACACCATAAATGGTGTACAAAAAGTTGAGACAAGTACATTTCCTTGCATCGTTTTGTCTATCCTTACAAAAATATGTCAAACATAAATAGTTGTAAAATGAATCCTCACAAAAAGTTCTCAAATAAATTCAAATCATCCAACTCAACAGTTGCCAAGTACATCCAGCATTTTTATTGTTTACATTGTTTATTAACCGTTTATAAGTAAGTCACAACGCCCGAAAACGTCTTGAAACGGGACAAAGGGATTTAATCTAAAAATGGATTGTTTGAAAAATTATTATTGAAAAAAAAATTCGCATTGAAAAAAAAAATCGAACGAAGTACTTGGCGAGTTCGTAACAGGTAGTCCGTACAGTAACTTTACATAACTCGCCAAGTACTTCGTTCGATTTTTTTTTTCAATGCGAATTTTTTTTCAATAAAAATTTTTCAAACAATCCATTTTTAGATTAAGTCCCTTTGTCCCGTTTCAAGACGTTTTCGGGCGTTGTGACTTACTTATAAACGGTTAATAAACAATTTAAACAATAAAAATGCTGGATGTACTTGGCAACTGTTGAGTTGGATGATTTGAATTTATTTGAGAACTTTTTGTGAGGATTCATTTTACAACTATTTATGTTTGACATATTTTTGTAAGGATAAACAAAACGATGCAAGGAAATGTACTTGTCTCAACTTTTTGTACACCATTTATGGTGTTTTTTAGGGGGATATATATAATACAGCTAGAGAGAAGGGGAGTTACGAGCAGCTGCCGCTCGGATACCCGGGGCCTTTGATATTTGTGTTTGGGTCCTTGTCAGTTTAGCAAAAAAAAATTTTTGTCCTTACAGTTTTAGAAAATGTATGTGTGTAAATATATGTATATATATACATATTTATTTATTTATTTATTTAATAATTTTTAATACAACTAAAAATACTTTATTTCTGCGTGTGCAAGGAAGGAGCGTTATATCGAATAACTTTAAGTACGTTATTTCCTCCCGGTTGAAAATTTGTAAAATAATAGTTGACATAATCCTTGAAATAATAAAAAAAATCAGCTGGCTGTATGCCGGGGGAAACCCCGTCAGCTAGTGTATTTAAATAGGCGAGCGGCGCTCACACTACCTTGCCGCGCGACACTTTCACGGCGTCAGCTGACGATCTTTCCCCCGACATACAGCCAGCTGACTCCTTTTTTTATTTAAAGTAGCATATAAACTATCATCTGTCAAATTTTCAGCCGGGAGGAAATGATTGAAATTTTTTTTTTTTTTCATGTTCGTATGAGCAGCTGACGTATAATCCACCGCGTTATAGCCAGCTGACTTTTTTTTTTCAAATAAGTATTATGCCAACTATAATCTCACAAATTTTCAACCGGGAGGAAATGATTGAAAACATATTTTTTTTTTACGTGCGTGGGAGGCCGCCAACGCCCAACCCACCCACGGTCGCGCAGCTGACGATCGCTAGGGTTCAAGACACAACTATCTTAATCATCTGACAAATTATCAGCCGAGAGGAAGTGATTGACAAAAATAGGTCGCTGGCTCCCGGACTATACACTGGAAATCGCTTAACTGTCCCCTCTCCGCCACACGGAGTTTCACATACACTAATGTCGCCCCCCCCCCTCCACCACTTTGTTGCGAACCTGTCCTGACACGAGCTCGCGCCCCTCCCCTTTGCACAGCCTTCGAGCGCTCTGCAACAGCGTGAGGGAGACGGTTAACTGTCCGATTTCTTCTCCTATCCGCCCTAAAGCGGACAGTTACGCGATTTCCAGTGTAGTAATGATAATGTGGGAGTTTTACTTGCACACCCCCTTTGGGGTTCTTACAAGGGTGGTGATTCATATTTTTTCCAACCTCTTTCCAACTCTTACAACTCCGACATTATTATCACCACCAGTCTTCCTCTACCTTCGCGATCTTATAGTCTAATCAATTTAGACTTTGACCCGTAAATTATTCCCCTGCGGATGAAAGGTATATCGATCGACGCAGAAAATTGCCCTGAATAACATCAAAATTCATTATTACAGAATTTCCGGGAACCTTTTCAAAATAATTAAAAGCTATCAATTAATTGCGCGTTCGCGCAAAGAACACTCACACCATCGACTGGGCTTATTAAAAAGAAAAAAAAGAAAAATATCATCATGTAGAGGAGATCGTTCCACACAAATTCAATGCGAGAACCTATGTTCCACGATGCACCGTATTTGCGTTAAAATTAATGTAAGTTGTACAAGCTCAATTCTTCAGAAACGATCGGCTGTTTAGTTCACTACGCTTCTCTGTTGCGCGCACAGCCTACCAGGGAACAGAGAAGCGTAGTGAACTAAACAGCTGATCGTTTCTGAAGAATTGAGCTTGTACAACTCACATCAATTTTAACGCAAAAACAGTGCATCGTGGAACATAGGTTCTCGCATTGAATTTGTGTGGAATGATCTCCTGTACATAATGATATTTTTTGAAGCGAATACTTCTTATGCGCCAACGACACAGCTCTTGGTAACGCTAAAAAGTGTCCGTAAACCGGACAAGAAAATGGAGGAATAGAAGAAGAGAGAGAGAGGTATTGTTTGTAAGCAAGAGAGCGAGTGCCTCGCCATCCACAGTGCTATCGCTTAGCTTCGTCATCCATATAGTATACCTGGGTATACGTGTATTAGTAAACAGCGGCGGGTACGCATGCCGTTCTATCCGTTGAATGTGTGAGTCCACCCTATGTGTGGGCTCACTGCGCTTCGTGCAGCGTGTAGACAACGTTCACCACCATTCGTTAGAACTTTCGTTTTACCGGAAAGCAGGTAGTTGGTATCGGAAAGGTGTTTACAACACTGTCTCAAAAAAAAACTTTTATTTTTTTTTCTCCCAATTCATGAAACCATAGTTAATAACATAATATTGAACCTCGTGAAAGGAAATCGCCGTGCGATTTCTTTAAGAGGTGACGCATTGAGTATTTTGTATTTGCCATTTGATTAACACGTAAGAAATCTAATTTTCACGGTTGGAGGTGGATAATAATTTTTATACACCTCAGGGAAATAAACCGTGGTTTATTGCCCTACACCAGCAGGGTAAACCACTTTATTTCCCTTGGTGTATAAAATATCGTATTCACTATTCTATACAACGGACGGAACCCTGTATAGTAGCGTTTGACAACTTATATCTTTTCTTTGAATCGGCGCGTCGTAGAAAATTTTTAACTGCACGATCTTCGAAATTTTTGAGATTGCGTAAAACGTGGTTTTTCACCTTTTCGAAAAAAGGGTACCTAGGATAAACGCCTAGCTTCCGCGACTAGGCCGCAGTAAAATGTTGAATAATATCTGTCAAATACATGAAATACATTCAATTTTTTCAATTTAACCGAACTCGATGTGCCTGTCTATCGAGAAAATAAAATTATCAAAAATTTTAATAGAAACTTTTTCGTGCAGAAAAAAATATTTTGTTTTGATATATACTATCCACTGTTAAAAATGTTATGAAATTTACAATACTATTACTGTACCGAAGTAATTGGAATTTATAAACATGGTATATGAAATGTAAATTCATACACATCGTATCGCTAAATTAATAGAGTGATATTAATTTTAATACACTATGGGGAATTGAATATACACAAGTTTGAATACTGAAAACCCGTATACTAATTTTTCGAATACGTTATGTAATGCTACAATTTTTGTTATAATAATCAAAATTCTTGTATATGGAATCATTTATCAGTAACGATGTATTACAAAAACAAGACAACTTTGAATTTTAATTGCAACCGAATGAAAAATACAACGTACGCGATAATGAATATTATGATACGTACAATATACATCTACAATAATTGTCTTTTAAAATTTTAAAGCAAAACTGAAATCGAAATTTCATATACGATAAATTCTAAATTACAAAATCTAATATGGAATATTAGATTTTTTATGGAATATTAGATCACTGAACACAGATTTGAGATAGGGATCACGTGCATGCGCACGCGCGTGTGTGTGCACTCATGTATGTTTGAAAGTGTGCTGTGTGTGTGCGTGTGTGTTCATGCGCGCACACCAGTGCGTACGAGCATGCGCGCGCGTGTGTGTGTGTGTGTGTGTGTGTGTGCGTGCGCGCGCGCGCCAGTGTTGCCAGTCCGTAATTTCGTTTCGTACTGCACAGGGTTATAAAACGTACTAGATTGGAGGTGTTTCGTACTAAAGTTCTCCAATACCTTATTACCGACTAAGAATGATAAATTCTCGCATAGACTCCTGTCTTACCGACTGAAATTTAAGTTAACCATTAGAAAACCTACCGAAAATATCAATATTTGCGAATATCGAAAATTGTCACTACCAATTTGAATGAGGCTACGAAACCCATATTAATTGAAATAAATTAATACAATAATAGAAAGCGACACTTTATTAGCCATATTTGTAAAAAGAAAAAATCAAAACTTGGAAAAGTAACCAAACTATACAGTTATATAGTTATTGAAAATCTCAACTTGTTACTTTTGGTCTCACATTATATTCTTCAATGTACCTTTAAATTCAGAAGTGGATGGTGTGTGTGACTAATTTTGAACCAGAAATAAAAGACGTACGAAAAAATTGCGGATATATTAATTTTAATTTTCAAAAATTGATTAAAACGAATCGCATTGCTTTGAAACAGCATCATTTGCTTTTTTAAATTTTCTTCGTCTGATTTGCGGTGGAATATTATCCTGGGGCTCTGTAATAATTTTATCTCACCGTAGACATATTAGCTGCATTCGTCTTGGGCGCTTTGCACGCTTTCAACTAATAGCCGGTGCATGTAAGCGTGAGCGCTCAAAACGCGTAAGCGCCCAAGACGAATGCAGCCATTGTAATGTTCCCATCCAGCGATCTCATGGCCAAGATGATCTCAACTATTCCAAGCAAACCCAATACGACCCAACCGACTCTAAATAAACCCAATATGACCTCACTGACTCGAAGTAAACCCAATATAACCCGAACCGACTCCACGCAAACTCAACGCAACCAAACCGACTCCAAGTAAACCAAATATGACCTCACCGACTCCAAACAAACCCAACACGACCCAACCAACCCCAAGTAAGCCCAGCATGACCCTATCGGATTCAAGTAAACCCAATATAATCCTATGGGGCTTAAGTAAACCGAATACAATTACGAACACCTGGTCTTGGGCAGTGAAACGTTTGAGATTTATCGGCGATAATATTCTATTGCGTAATTTACGCAATACAATATTTCGGTCTTAACGTACGATTTCTCAAACAATGGGATGAATTTGTAGTGGGATTTGGATTGTCGGTAGAAGTGAAAACAGAGTTCGAGTGCTGGACTCGGTGAGGAAGCCGGAGATAAGATTTTTAATCGATATTATTTTGCTACACGGGCAGAAGGCCTAAGAATTTTATTTGCTTTTCGAGATGGCCTCAGAGTCCTAACCACGGCGGTGAGCTATAAAAGCTACGCGTTGCTTGACCCTTTATCATTGGCCATTCAAGATGGATTTTGGGTCCAAGTTATTTTATATTCGAGAAGCGAAAATAAAATGATTATTTCGTGTCGTGAAGCGACGCGAAATCTTTGAGGAGCAAAATTTAAGATTATACGATGTCGTAAGCAAAACGACTGAAGTTTAATGAAAGAAAGGAAATTACTGGTACTTGATGGAGAAGGTAATTAATTTAGGCATTGATTTGACATTGAAGAATTAGTGAAGTGTGTTAAACGTGTCGCACGGTTAACGGAGAAAAGGAGACTCTGTTCGTCGTTGTTTTGTACGTGTCAGCGGCTCGTTTCAATCGTGAGAGAGATTCACGATTGAGGTTTATTCGTCGGAGTTGCGTCGATACACGTCGCCACGTGGTTTTGAATTTACTGGATTTGATCGGCGTGCTCGAAGAGCACGTTGACGTTATTTAAACAATCGGGTTTTCAACCAAAAGGTACCTCTAGCTGTGGTCCAACTTCCGGTCGCAGTGACCGGGGCTTTCCACAGCTCGAGGGGCCCTACCTAGGGGTTATGAGGATGCTGCGAATAGCACCCGCCTCGAGATCCAACTTCTGAGCGCAGTGCTCAGGGCTTCACTCTCGACGGGCTCCCTGGTATCTGGAATCTTTATTAAAACACGAGTTGTTTATTGATTTGTCTTAAAAAAGACAAATCAATTACGTTATGAGAAAATCGTCTTGAGAAAGACGATTTGATGGTGAATTTCTCTAATTGTCTTGAAAAAGACAAGTCGAGGGTGATGACTCGATGAATATCTCGTCCTGGTCGGGTTGTCCTCGAAGTTGATCAGACGTCTGGTCAGTCTCAGCTTCGAGCTGTAGTCCGGTTGAAAGTTCTCGACTTTGAAGCGAGAGTGAAACAGCGAGAAGCGCTGGGAATAAATATGTTAAGGCAATGCTTAACACGGTACTTGCTCACCTTACGATAATGGCAAAAATGAGAACGAGTCTTGCTCGTCTCGTTCTTAAATACTTTCTCACGAACCATCGGCGCCGCGATTTCATTGGCCGATGGTTCCGTGGTAGGGCAATTTCAACGAGCTTTTAGTGCTTTTGCACCTGACATGCTCGTGACGTATCACAATTCCCCGAAGGATCGGATTCTATTTCGGTCCTTCGAGGAATTCCGATATTTGGTGAAAATAATAAGTTATTATGATTATGGTTCACGGTCTCCTTGTAACGTCCCGTTACAGCAGCTTATTGATTTTTTCCGAGCATCTTGATTCTTGATTTACCTTTAAAATTCCAAATAACATAGAAAAAAGCTCGTCATAGTTTTCTCCGGATCCATTTTCCAATCGTTTTCGGTGTGATACAACACTTCGAATTGCACACTGCATTTACCACTTCCCTGGCAAATATAGAGTGTGCAAAGAAATGTTCGTCAGGTGTGTGGGAAGTAGCTGCATGCTTCCTAAAGTTTTTTGTTACAGTTTACGCACACTTTGAGCCTTGGCCTCTTTGACACACTTTATGCACACTTCATGCATACCCCGATTCTGAGTATGTGCACATCCGATGCACACTTCCTGGACGTTCAGGAGATGAACATTCGCGCACATTCCCAACACATTAGCTGACATTTCCCTGGCGAAAATGGAGTGTGCAAAAAATGTTCGTCAGGTTTGTGGGAAGTAACTGCAAGCTTCCTGGAGTATGTTGTCACAGTCGCGTTCAGTTCACGCACACTTCGATCCTTGAAACACTTTATGCATACTTCATGCACATCCAGTGCAAATTTGTTGGAAGTTCAGGGGATGAATACTCGTGCACATTCCCAACACATCAATTCACATTTCCCCGGCAAAAATGGAGTGTGCAAAAATATGTTCGTTAAGATTTTGGGAAGTGACTGAACGTTTCCTTAAGTGTTTTGTCACACGCCATATTGAGTTGTGTAATTGTAACCTCAAATTCGTGTTCACCGACAAAAAAAATCCCTGAATATATAGTTAGAGTGAATCTGGCAACCATGAATGAGGTTCAAATAGAGCACGCGTGTGGCAAGTGGTAAGCGCACCGTTAAATTCGAAGTGTTGTACCTCATCACGAAGAGTGATTAGAAAATTGATTCGGATAAAACTATGACGAAGCGTTTTAATATGTTACTTGACATTTTAAAGATAAATCAAGATGCTCATCATAAAAAGTCAATGAGCTGCCCAAGACCAGGTGTTCGGAGTTGTATTCCATTTAGTTGAGGCCAATACGGTTATATTGGATTCTTTTAGGCCGATAGGGTTATACAAGGTTTCCTTGGAGTCAGTTGGGTTGTATTGGGTTTGCTTAGAGTCAGTGAGGTCATATTTGGTTTACTTGGAGTCGGTTAGGTTGTATTGAGTTTGCTTGGAGTCGGTTCGGTCACATTGGGTTTACTTGGAGTCAGTTGCGTTGTATTGGGCTTACTTAGAATCAACTGGGTTTTATTGGGTTTACTTGGAGTCAACTGGGTTGTATTGGGTTTACTTGGAGTAAACTGCGTTGTATTGGGTTTATTTGGAGTCGGTTGAGTCGTATTGGTTTTGCTTTTGAGTCGTTGGGGTCATATTGGGCCATGAGATTGCTGGTTGGGAACATTGCAATGTGTCCACTATGGGATAAAATCATTATGGAGCCCTAGGATAATCTTTCACCGTAAATCAGAATAAGAAAATTTTAAAAAGCTAATGATGCTGTTTCAAACCATTTTGATTTGTTTAAATCAATTTTTCAAATTTTATAAAATTAATATATCCGCCATTTGTCTATATCTGCGATACAAATTGTCTCACACACCCCGGAAGTGTAGACTCTAATCAGTTCATCTACGATACTTATAGTAAATATACGATAATTATCATTTATGTTATGATATAAATGATGTATTAGTTCGTAAGGTGCTTAGACATCCGGAATATGATTGAATCTACAGCAATCATGTTACCTCTCACTCTGCCGGATTCACGGTCAACCTTAAGACTCAAAGACTTCTTCAAAATTGCCATACAACGCTATAAGCCTTTTAAGCGTCGTGATACCGAGAATTTGGGAAATCAGAGGCTCTATTCTCGAGACCACCCGAATATGGTTTTCGTATACGACTTTCCATTCAAAAACAGCATTGCATTTCGTATGCGAGATTTATGAAGACAATTCGAGTATCGAGCCTCTGAACTTCTACGCGTCAATGCAAGAGCGTCAAAAGTTTCACCTCACCAGTTTTGACGTTCGTTTACAGCGTCTATTCGAAATCGTGCAATATTACAAAAACGTACTAGATTTGTGAGCGTCGTACTAACGTACTAGATGGAACCAAAAAGTACTAGATCTAGTACAATTGTACTAACACTGTCAACACTGGCGCGCGCGCGTACGTACGTATATGTGTGCGTGCGTGTGTGCGCGTACGTACGTATGTGTGTGTGCGTGTGTGTGTGTGTGTGCGTGCGTGCGCGCGTACGTATATGTGTTGTGACGGGATCTCGCGATTCGCGTCACCTTCGGCCCATCTCACCATCCTCGACGCCGGGAGAGCCGTTGAGCGCCAGGTAATCTTTTCAATTGAACGACGGGAATTACCAAACCCGCGAAACTTAACCGGAACTTTATAAAGACGTAAACGTAACACGAAAAAGGGACGCCGGCGTGTTGGATGGCGAGATCGGTGACGGTATACCCGATTCGCTCAGCGTGTAGGTTGTGGAGAGAGGGCGTGGACGGCTGGCTAACTCTCGAGTGCCTTCAAAAACGTAACCTGAAATAAATGAACTCAACACGAAAAATAACGTAGGGGGCCTTGGTTCAGGCTAATTTATTTATGATTCGAGCTTACATGACATACCAAGACCATAACCCAAATTTCGATAACGTATTAAAAAAAAAACCAAAACGAGATCTCGATAACGGATCAACGGGAACGATAGCACGGTAACGGGAGCGATAACGAATAAAACAAATTCGAGAACGGCGAGAACGTCGGTAGCAAAAAAAAAATAAACTCGGTAACGCTGAAAAAAAATTCGAAAAATTAGGAACGATAACGTCAGTAACGGGAACTGAGCACGGCGTACGAAAATGAGAGAGGCACAGGAGCCGCCGCCACTCCCGACAGGGATTACGGGTGGTCACGCTGAGACGGGAACCACCGCCACGGCCTGCATATCCTCACTGGGACCACTGGATCGTTGCCCCGCGTCTTTTATTTTTTTTTCTTCCCCCCCCCTTCCCCCTTTTGTTTTGTTTTTTTTCTCTCCATCCTCTTTCAAATTTCCCGAGTGGGGTACGCCAGGGTGAGCGTTCCTTTTTTTTTGTTTTTTTTGTCTTTTTGTTTTGTCTTGCTGCGCTCTAGTCTTTTTGGTTATACTTTTTTTGTTTCAATTTTTTTTTTTAGGTGTGCCAACGGTCCCACCCAAAGACGCTGGTGTCGCCGTTGGGCTCCGTCTCGCTGGACGAGAAAAAAACGCCCCACGGGGCAAATTTTCAGTTTCTTTTTTTTTTCCCCTTAGCCTTTTTAGTTTCAGTTTTTTTATGTTAAGGTGTGTCAACGGCCTCACCCAAAGACGCTGGTGTCGCCGTTGGGCTCCGTCTCGCTGGTCGAGAGAAAAGCGCTCTTCGGAGCAAATTTTAAGTTCGTTTTTTTTTCCAGGTTAGTCTTTTTGGTTTCAATTTTTTTTATGGTGTGTCGACGATCCCACTCAGACCGCGGGCGGGATCGCCGAGCTCCGTCTCGTTTAACGAGAGAAAAACGCTCTCCGGAGCAAATTTTTCGTTAGTTTTTTTTTCCGTTAGTCTTTTTAGTTCCAGTTTCATTTTTTGGTGTGTCGGCGGACACACTGAACTTCGTGTGCCGCCGAGCTCCGTCCCGCTTCACGGGAAAAAAGCGCTCCTCGGAGCAAATTTTCAGTTCATTTGTTTCTTTTAGTCTTTTTGGTTTTATTTTTTTATTGGTGTGTCAGCAGTTACCCTGAACGTCGGGTACCGTTGAGCTCCGTCCCGCTTCTCGGGAGAAAAACGCTCGGCAGAGCAAACCCTTGTTTGTTTATGTCCTTTTTTCTTTTATTTTATTTTATCATTGTTATCATTTTTTTTTGGGTGTCGGCGGTTACCCTAGAACTTCGGGTACCGTCGAACCCCGTTCACTGGAGAACAGAAATTTTGCCGCAGGTGAGCTTCTCTCACCTTTTGATTTATTGTTTATTTTATCC
Source organism: Rhorus exstirpatorius (assembly GCA_963564615.1). Taxonomy (NCBI): domain Eukaryota; kingdom Metazoa; phylum Arthropoda; class Insecta; order Hymenoptera; family Ichneumonidae; genus Rhorus; species Rhorus exstirpatorius. Next base: position 1,895,083 of record OY751314.1, on the reverse strand, counting down.
GGTCAGGGATCATACGCCATTTTTTTTTGGGTGCACGAGCTCCGTCCCACTGAGGAAAACTCGTGTCACGTTTATCTTAGTTTTTTCTTTTCAGTTTTGTTCCTTCTAATTTGATTTTAATTTGACTGTAGAGCACTTAGCCTCAGCACAAAGAGGACAATTTTTTTTTTTTGTTTGTTTTGGTTTCACCTGTCCCTCTTGTACAAATGTTTTATCTCTCACACGTTCAAGTCATGTACAAACATTAAAATGCCTTAATGAAGGAAAAGAAAAACGTTTATTAAACCTGTCCTAGTAGCGTAAAACTTCGAGTTTAGCCCGCAGTAATAGAGAGGGGTACTCTCGAGCAACGGAATTCATCGTCGGTTACTTTTCTTTTGGGAGTCATATTTTTCAATAGCGATTTAGTATTTAGTTTCGGTGTCTTAAGGGTGGGCAGCACGAACTGGCCTAGTGACGGGGCCAATTAAATCACAAAATTGGTTGTTACGTCACAAATTGGCGAAATACGTCACAAATTGGAGAAATAGACTTTGAGATGGAACGTCACAAAATGGATTTTGGTTACGTCATAAAATGGCGCCTCACGTCACAAAATAAACTTTAGAATAAACGTCACAAAATGCAGATTAGAGTCAGCTCGCGCAAGTCGAGTGTTCAGATCAAACCTGCGCAGAAATGGAGCAAAACGCCTGTGGCGTCGTTGGAGGTATTATCTGGGCTCCGAGACTGGGTCTCGCCGAGTTTCTTTGTTTCAGCCGGGAAATCTGCACGCCTGGCCCTCTGGTCGTCGCACCCGTGCGGGTCGGAATCGTCACAAAGGGCAGCCAACCATCATCGCCGCCATGTCGCCATCAGCCAAGTCGACGAGCGCCGTTCACCATCTACCGGCCAAGCAAACTCTTTGGAGGGGGCTTTGTGACGTGATATTTTGCCTCGCCACCCGCACGGAATGGTGTCGACCATGGGGTCGGGTTTACGACCCTACGACGACGCTCATCGATAGATAACCCGGAGAATTTCGACTCATTTTAGGATCAGTTTTGTTTTATTGTTTTAGTTTACTACCTGCAATGTAGCGTGGCGAATAATTCATTGGGCAAAATGTTCGTTAAAGTAATGGAAAGAATTTAATTTTATAGTTTGGAGTAAGACCAGCAGTTATGTCTGCCATATAAAGAGTGAAATTCCGTGTCCCGCTCTCGAGCTCACTCGCCGGTGAGGAATAACTTGGGACTCGCGAGTGGCGGTGACGTGTCGCGGGGGCGTCTCGCTCGTGGCCGGACCGTGCATCGTTGGCCCAAGAGGGTTCGAGCGATACTTTGCTCATTACGCAGGCGAATATTCGCCATCATTATTCGTGGGAGATAGGGATGCCAACGGAGACATTGGGAATTGGACCAATATACAGCGTCACCCGCTCCGGTTGACTACGCAACCTTGGTGTTGCACCCTCCCCTACTGCCTCCTCAGTCGTCGTGGACCGTGAGATTCGGCGCCTCATTTAAGGGGATCTTTGGGACGGAGCCAGCAACGCGGTGCTGTTTTGCCTGGTGGCGTTTATTGTGGGCCCACCGCCTAATCAAGGGACGCTTTAATTACGCGAGGGGGGTCTCCCCCGTTGCTGGTAATCATCCACGGGATCCCAGGAGGAGGGCGATTGAGGGGCAGCATATCATAGCTGCGAGTAGAGGCTCGCACACGGTTTCGGTCGCGGGAGGGGTGGTCCCTTCGTCACCGTCACACGTCACTCAACGAAGAAAGCGAGAAAATTAAGGAAAGTAGGGAGATGAGATACCGGCGGGGCGATGCGAGAGAGTGGGGCGCGCGAATCGAGGAGAGAGTGGGCCACCGAGGTAAGTCGATCGATTATAGAGGATCATTAGATCAGTCGTAATTTTTCGGGAGTCGAACGAGGAGCGAGAAGTAGTGGTGCGTGCTGAAGTACCGGACAACGGAGGAACTCGGTGAGCCCAACTCTCCTCACGCTTATTTCTGCATTAATATTCGGAATTCTTTTCTCGTCTTGTCCATCATGTATTAATTTCGGAGAGTAGCGACCACGGTCAATAGCGATAGTCTCGCGATCGTGGTCGTGAATAATTGTTTTTTTGAGTATTTAATTGAGTTTGAGAAAAAGAGACTGAAGAATTGGACTAGAGAAATGGGCGAGAAGAGAATTCCTCCGAACTGGTCTGAACAATTAAGTGTCGAATTTATTGAATCTTTTGCCTATCGTATTTTTTCCCAATAAATTAGGCCCTTTCGGTAATTAAGTTTGCGCGTCACCATTCAGTAATTTTAATTAGACTTCGCGCATTTACTTGAATTAAGTAAAATAATCGGTGAAATATTATTTCGTATGTTGAGCATTTCTTTCAATCAAGTTGCGGGCTCAAGGCCCCGCGCTCGAGACAATGGTACGCTCTCGCGTGCCGCGCTTGTTTATCTTTTCTCACTCTCGCGGCATATAATCGCCGAGCGCGGAGAGCCAGAGTCTCGTGCAAATCCGTCGAATTATTGTGCGTTATTTCGTTCGTATAATTTATCATATTTTTCGTGTACCGGGTAGGCCATAAGTAATCATCTTTTCCGTATTTCCGATGCCTATTTCGACTCTTATAGAATTCCGTCTGCGTACTATATTACCTCGGTTAATTATTACTACCTCGGTAAATTCACGAAAATCTTCAATTAATATCTCAGTCATTTATTCGCAATAGTCTTAATATCTGTACCTCGGTCATTTCTTCGCAATAGTCTTACTACCTTTACCTCGGTCATTTAATCGCAATAATTTTACTATCTCTATCTCGTTCATTTATTCGTTACAGCGCAATTAGATTACCTCGGTTAATTATTACTACCTCGGTTAATTATTACTACCTCGGTAAATTCACGCAAATATTCAATTAATAGCCCAGTCATTTAGTCGCAATAGTCTTACTGTCTTTACCTCGGTCATTTATTCCCGATAGTCTTACTACCTTTACCTCGGTCATTTAGTCGCAATAATTTTACTATCTTTATTTCGTTCATTTATTCGTTACAGCGCAATTATGTTACCTCGGTTAATGATTACTACCTCGGTAAATTTTCGTTGAGCATTATTGTCTACCCGTGTCGTTACTATAGCATATTTTGTCTTATCGAATCAGTAATTAAAGAAGGATCTGGCAAATGTATCGGATACTACCCGAAGAACTATTGTGAACATGAAATTGAAGCATGATTTTGAATAAATCCTCGAAGGAGGTATTAATATTGAGTTCCAAGTTATTGTCACTCTACTTTGACCCTGCCTCTCTACCTTTTCGTCCCTCAGGTGAGCTGAGCTAGTCGAGTTGCCCTCGATCTCGCCTCACCCGTTCGTTCGTGCCCTACGCAATTCCGGGATTCTTATCGAAGCAAATGAATAAAAGTCGGTCCACAACCGGCGGTACTTTGTACCTGGCGCCCAACGCTTTGACTCGAACTTTCCCTTTGCTTGTGGTCAATTCTTTAGTCTTTTTGTCCGGCACGAAAGGTACGGGTGATATGCCCGATTAGGAAGTGTGGTAGGAAAAATCTCGTCACAATACACACAAAAAACGTCTTTATTAGTTCAAATCAACGGATAACAACTATGAGAAAATTACTGACGGTACAGAATGTTGGAAGAAATATTAAGGTTGATTGATAGGTAGAATGTGGAGGTATTTTCAGGTATTAAAAAATGTGCTTTCGCGGAGAAATACGCTCTCCGGAGTTTTCCTCCGTTCGATCGTACGATATTACTTCAACTACCTGAAAATACCTCCATATTTTAGCTATCTATCAACCTTAATATTTCTTCCGACATTTTATACCGTCAATAATTTTCTCATAGCTGTTATCCGTTGATTTGAACTAATAAATACGTTTTTCGGTGTCTATATAATTATTATCTTAATTGAAGACCTTTATTCATCCCGACACGAAATGACCAGACTGCGTCAGAATCCATATATCGCACTGGAACAACAGTTTTTTGATTTTGTCAGCTCAAGGAGGAGCTTATCAATAGTTTCATTCAATTGTCAAAGCTTGAACGCCCACTCAAATGATCTCATGGCTAGAGTGTTTCAACATACAAAGATTATAATGCTGTCAAGAAACGTTTATGAAAGGAACCATATGAGCCGTTCGCTCAAAGATTGACCTAAGTTCAATTTGGTCGTTTTGAGAAAAAGCGATTTAAAGATTCAGCATTGTATGGCAAACTGTTAGGTGTAAAAATGTATAATTTTTTGAATTTTACTTCAAAGACACGTTCCTGAATAAAGATTCAAGACCATAAAATCGTTGTTAAATACATTTTAACAACACTGAAATGTATAATTAATACAAAATGATTTAGGTCGTTTTGTCGGCGAACTACTTAACCCTTTCAAGCACACATTTTTCTTTACGTGTAATCGACTTGAAACTTTGTACTCGGGAGTTTTCGGGGTCGCTGATAACGAATCCGCACTCGAAGTTAGCAAATTCAAGATGGCGAATTCAATATGGCGGACCAAAAATACAAGAAGTCGTCTAACGAAAGTAAAAGTTGGTACTCGGGGGTTTTCGGGGTCGCTGACAACGAATATGCACTCAAAATTTTAAAATTCAAGATGGCGGATCCAATATGGTGGACCAAAAATGCCAAAGGTCGTTTGACGAAAGTAAAAGTTGGTAATCAGGGGATTTCGGGGTCGCTAATAACGAATATGCACTCAAAATTTAAAAATTCAAGATGGGAGATCCAATATGGTGGACCAAAAATGCAAAAGGTCGTTTGACGAAAATTAAAGTTGGTAATCAGGGGTTTTCGGGGTCGCTAATAACGAATATGCACTCGAAATTAAAAAAAAAACAAAGAAACAAATAAAAAAATTACAAAAAACAAAAAAAAATTTTTTAACGAAGAAAAAAATTGAAAAATAACATAAAACGAAAATTTTTTTTTTTAAACGACAAAAAATAAAAAAATTCAAAAAAAAATTAGAAACAGAGACATCAACCGACATGTCCTCGTTCGTGTGTCTCTGGATTTGACTGAGAGCGGTACTTTTTGGAGAAAATTGAGGTTTCCATTTCCTAAATCGTATATGCAGTACGTTTGTATATCGTACTCTAGTATAAAAATTGACCTTGAATAAACGGTTTGTCAGGTCTGCATCGGCCGTGTTACATGCAATTTACAATCAATGGCTCCAGAAATATCTATGTACTGATCTTACGCTAGATAAGCATTGTTTTTCGCATGCAAGTCGCCATGTTAGATCCACCATCTTGCATTCTCGAAGTCTGACCGTGAATTCGTAGTCAGGGACTACATCAACCTCCGAGTACTAACTTTTACTTTTATCGAACCACTTTTTGCATTCTACGTCCACTATTTCAATTTCCAAATTTTGAGTACTGATTCGTTATCAGGTACCCCGAGTACCAACTTTCACTGACATTGGACAACTTTTTGTATTTTTGGTCCACCATATCGGATCCGCCATCTTGAATTCCCAAATTGCGAGTACAGATTCGTTATCAGCGACCCTGGAAACCCCTGAGTACCGACTTTCACTTCCGCCAAAGGACTTTTTGCAATTTTGGCCCGCCATATTGGATCCGCCATCTTAAGTTTCCGAATTCCGAATTCTGTCACGAATTTATTAGTGACAGAAGAGAGCAAACGATATCATCACGTACCGCGCGGGTACCACAACGCACATCAACAGCTGGAGCGCGAGACTAGAGACGCAGCCGCGCGGTGACGACTAACAACGACAATACTCTAGACGCGCAGTTTCAACCAATCACAAAAAGGTCAATAATGGCCGAAATGTTACGAAACTTAGCAAACATACTTTTAGGACTCATACCTACGCACTGGTAACTAAATCCCAAAAACGACCTAAGATGACTTAGGTCATTCTTTGAGCGAACGGCTCATATACAAACCACAAACGAGGACATTGTCCTGGAAGTAACATTTTGCAATTTGTACATTTTGAGGACTCATTATTTCATACGATATATATACGACAATTTTCCTGTAATTCGTATATTTTAAGGACTCAATTTTTTGAAGACTCTTCATTGCATTTGATAAATACCATTCTTGAATTATTACTTTTTTTAGCAATTCTTTTTATCATCAGAACCAATGTTTTCTTAATATCGATGGTTAAATTCCATAGGGGCGTATAAGCTATGCTTATACATAATCGATACGCCCCTTTGGCATTAATCCATCGATATATTTTTTTTGTTCTTCCCACAATAATCAACTATCAATAATATAGTTTTCGACGTGTACTATATTTTTACTGTCGAGGTGAATGGTCGTGGGGAGTGTGCAAAGCAACACTTTCAGCTCCTAGGACGTATAAATCCTTGAAATTTACGTTAAAACCCCTTATCTACCGTATACACAGAGTATACCTACACGTACGAGAAACGGAGGAAAACATGGTGATGTTATATAGTCATTATGTGTGCAAAGTATACTTTGAGGCCTTTTTTCCGACGTGATGTATATTTTGGGGACATCTGGCTGTTTCGAGAACCGTCTGCGTAATTTTTTAAGCGTATTGTAGGGTTTGAGGACAGTCCCCGAAATATACTATTTGTAATTTATCAAATGCGGACTTTGAGGACATACCACAGACATATACAAAAAAAACGAGAACATGGTTCTCGATGTCACATTTTAAGTTTGTACATTATAAGGATTCATTATTCTATACGATAAATACGATCATTTTCCTGTGATTCGTATATATTTAAAGAATTCTATTTTTTGAAGACTCATCATTGCATTTGATGAATACCATTTTCGAGTTACTTTTTTTCGCAAATTCTTTTCATTACAAGAACCGATTTTTTCTTCATACATTTGTTTTATGTTCTTCCCCCAATAATCAACTATCAATAATATAGTTTTTGACATCTACAATATTATTACTGTCGAGGTGAATAGTGGTGGGGCGCGAAGCAAAACTTTTAGCTCCTAAGACGTAAAAATCCCTGACTTTTACGTTAAACCCCTAACTTACCTACCGTATAAACGCACGAAAAAGCTAGAAAAATATGCTTGCGTTATATAAAGAATCATTGTTTGTGCAAAGTATACTTTGAGGCCTTTTTTTCAACGTGATGTATATTTTGGGGACATATGGCTGTTTCGAGGACTGTCTTCGTAATTTTTTAATTTTTTTTTAAATTTTTATGACAGCGAACAAGAGAGCTCAATACGCGATTCTAATAATGATCCGAGTTCCACGGGAAATGAATCGTTTCCGAGGACCGTTTTTTCAAACCCAGCACCCAAGCGTCAGCGTTTGAATCTTATCTAGCTGCTAATAAATTTCCGTCGGTAAAAGAAATACAGACTCTGATTCATGCGAATGACTGTTTCAGAGGACGTTTCGTGCCCCAAATAAGATCATGGTTAAACGTTCAAAAAAAAAAAGCTATAATGTTTAAAACGTCTGTTTTGTTTGGTGTATACTGATATTCAACGACTATCTTTTAACTTACGGCAGAAATTCGTTTTCGTTTGATATTAAAGACAAAAAAATTCTAGTTTGTTTCATAATACCATTAAAAAATGTACAATGTTTAATCCAAAAAATGTACAATGTTTAATCCGTATGTTTCTTTTATTTTTTATTTTAAAATTTCAAATATTTTTATTATAAAAATAAAAAAAATCGTTGAATACATAATACAAAATAAAATTTTACGTTTTATTTCACATTAGCATTAAAAATTATTTAATGGTAGCTCTTTATGTTTCTTTGAAGTATATTCTGTGCTCATTATTTGACTTATGAAAAAATCATTTTTTGTTTTAATGAACGAAATCATTTAATTTTCATTAATTATTTTATTTTCTACTGGCATAAGAAAATATTTTTCGTTCAATACTAAATCAAAAAGAGATTTCTACGTTTCGTTTCACCTGACCATTCGCAAAAAAAAAGAGTAATAGGAAGCCTTGTTTGTTTTATATGTATTCTGCGCCTATTTTTTCTCACATATAAGAAAAATAATTTTTCGATTTCTACTGGCGTAAAAGAAAAATGTGTAATGGTTTATCGGTAAGTTCCTTCTATATATATTTTGTACTTTTTTAGCTCACGGAAACAATTATTTTTTTATTCCTACTGCCGTAAAAATGAAATAAAAAATAGTTGAATATTGAATACAAAATAAAATTTCACGTTTCATGTCAAATTAGCATTAAAAAATGTCTAATGGTAGCTCCTAATATTTTTTTAACGTATATTCTGTGCCTTCTTTTGACCCATGAAAAACATAATTTTTTGTTTCAATTAGTGAAATCAATTAATTTTCAATCTTTCTTTCGTTTTCTACTGGCGTGAAAAAATATTTTTCGTCGAATATTAAATACAAAATAAAACGTTATGTTTTGTTTCCCATAACCATTAAAAAATGGGTAAGGTTTAATGTTCATGTTTTTTTAAAAGATATTAATATTTTGTGATTATTAAAAAAAAAAGTGTTTGATATTACATGAAAAATAAAATTGTACGTTTTTTTTTTCTTACTATAACATTGGTTCATATAAAATTGCTAAAGTGGAAAACCCGATCTCCTTATCCTCACATTCACTAATAACAATATGCAATATTCATTCATTAAAAAATTGTGTCTCTAACAGATTCTAAAAAATATTAAGTTTGATTGATTTGCTGCGGTGTTTTATTTTGCCTGAATCTCCCCTATATGCATGTGATCACATGCATATTTCTCGGCCATTCTCCATCCTTGAAACCCCCACTCATTCATGATATAACATGTCCTCATAGTCATCGTTTAACAAATATATATATAAGTCCTCAAAGTCAACGTTATATGACAGTCCTCATAGTATACTTTACGTAGGATTTTCGAAAAAACTGTATTTAAAAATGTATCCCTTGTGATGATATTAATCTCATTTACAATATAATTGATTTTTTTAACGTTTTAATCCAAAATCTGAACGAGTCCCCAAAACATACTTTCTACATATATATATATATATATATATATATATATATATGGGACATTCCACGTCAACACAGCCGTCCCCGTTTTTTTTGTCTCGAAAAAATTATTCAGTATGGGCATTTTAAAGGACAATATATCCATGAAATTTCACCAACATTTCATCCCCCCACTATTGTTGGTTCTCGAGATAATGATTAATAAATTCTCAATTTTTAAAAAATCACAACTCCGTAGCGGCTGATCGGATTGAACCGATTAAAAAAAAAATCTTTTTTATTATTTTTGCCCTTTTCAAAAAAAAATATGCCGCTATCGGAAAAAAGCTCATTAGACAGTTTTCGGGAAAATTTTTCGATTTTTTTTTTTTTTTCTACGAAAGGGCCAATCGGAATTCCACTCACTATTTTTTTTCCTGTTAGATGGGGGCAATACGCAACTCCGCAGAATTTTTTCAAAATGGAACGAAGCATCAGTAAAGAGGGAAAATTTGTTTTTTGTTAATTTAGCCCGAAAACTGTCTAATGAGCTTTTATCCGGTGATGACATATTGTTTTTCGAAAAGCGCAAAAAAAATAAAAAAGATTCTTTTTTTAATCGTTTAAATCCAATCAGAAATTACGAAGTTATGATTTTTCCAAAATTGATAATTTATTAATCATTATCTCGAGAACCAGCAATAGTGGGGGGATGAAATTTTGGTAAAATGGATATATTGTCCTTTGAAATGCCTATATTAAATAATATATCCTTAACATTTCACCAAAATTTCATCACCCCCCCCCCCCCCACCACTATTGTTGGTTCACGAGATAATGATTAATGAATTCTCAATTTTGCAAAAATCATAACATCGTAACTCCTGGGGGCTTATCACGGTTCTTTCACGTGAGAATGCTCACCTCGTCCTAGCATTCTTATTGGTCCGCGGCGTTTAGTCAGCCAATAAGAATGCTAGGACGAGGTGAGCGTTCTCACGTGAAAGAACCGTGATAAGCCCCCTGATCGGATTTAAACAATTAAAAAAGGAATCTTTTTGATTTTTTTGCCCTTTTCGAAAAAAAAAAATATGTCATCATCGGATAAAAGCTCATTAGACAGTTTTCGGGGTAAATTAACAAAAAAACAAATTTTCCCTCTTCACTAATGCTTCGTTCCATTTTGAAAAAATTCTGCGGAGTTGCGTATTGCCCCCCTCTAACAGGAAATAAAATAGTGAGTGGAATTCCGATTGGCCCTTTCGTAGAAAAAAAAAACAATCGAAAAAGTTTCCCGAAAACTGTGTAATGAGCTTTTCTCCGATAACGGCATATTTTTTTTTTGAAAAGGGCGAAAAAAATAAAAAAGATTCTTTTTTTAATCGGTTAAATCCGATCAGCCGTTACGAAGTTGTGATTTTTTTTAAATTGAGAATTTATTAATCATTATCTCGAGAACCAACAATAGTGGGGGGATGAAATTTTGGTAAAATTTCATGGATATATTGTCCTTTGAAATGCCCATACTGAATAATTTTTTCGAGACAAAAAAAATAACGGGGTGGCTGAGTTGACGTGGAATGTCCCATATCTATACATGTATGAATATTGAATATACGTATATATATATATATATATATATATATATATATATATATACTAGGAGGGCTTCGCCCCCTGCGCGCTTCGCGCGCCAACCCCCCATCTTGTGTTTGTGTCAGTTGTTAAAGAAAAACATTCTGGAAAGATGTTTTGAAAAAAAATTGTTTATATTTGTGTTAATTAGTTTTCGGATATGAGTTTGGGTTGAGTTTGGGTTTTATTGAAATATCGATATACCGATATATCGATTACTGAAACGGTTCAATATATAGATATATCGATTTCTGACTCCGTTCAATATATGGATATATCGATTCTTGACACGGTTCGATATATCGAAATATCGATTTTTGACACATTTCGTTATGTTTATACTCTATTCGATACATCGATATATCAATTCATCAATTCTAGACACAATTCGGTATATCGATATATCAACTTATCGATTCGTGACATGATTCGACGTATCGATATATCAATTTATCGATTCTTGACACGATTCTGTTTCAGGTTCAGTGAAGATTCGCCGCATTTGAATAAATTTTTTTTTTTTTCCTTTTATCGAATTTATGATGAATAATTTCTGGTAAAATTACTATTTCATTACAAATTCGATTAAAAAAAAAAAAAAATTTTAATTCATATCAAATGCGGCGAATCTTCCACTCAACCTGAAATTCTCATCTTTTGACATACATTTTTTTTCTACCTAAACTAATTATTTCAGGTGTGGCCCGTTGGTAAATCAAAAAATTTTCATTATAAATTCGATGAAAAAAAAAAAAATTTTCAACTCAAATGCGGCAAATCTTCCACTCAACCTAAAATTCTCATGTGTTTGCATAAAATTTTTTTCGACCTAAACCAACTATTTCAGGTGTGCCCCGAAAAATTTTCATTATAAATTCGATGAAAAGGAAAAAAAAAAATTTTCATTCAAATGCGGCGAATCTTCCACTCAACCTAAAATTCTCATCTTTTCACATACATTTTTTTTTCTACCCAAACTAATTATTTCAGGTGTGGCCCGTTGGAAAATCAAAAAATTTTAATTATAAATTCGATGAAAACGAAAAAAAAAATTTCAACTCAAATGCGGGGCGAATCTTCCACTCAACCTAAAATTCTCATCTTTTGACATAAATTTTTTTTCTACCCAAACTAATTATTTCAGGTGTGGTCCGTTAGAAAGTCAAAAAAATTTCATTATAAATTCGATGAAAAGGAAAAAAAAATTTTTTAATTCAAATGCGGCGAATCTTCCACTCAACCTAAAATTCTTATCTTTTGGCATACATTTTTTTCTATCTAAACTAACTATTTCAGATGTGGCCCGTTGGAAAATCGAAAAATGTTCCTTATAAATTCGATGAAAAAAAAAAAAATTTCAACTCAAATGCGGGGCGAATCTTCCACTCAACCTAAAATTCTTATCTTTTGACATAAATTTTTTTTCTACCTAAACTAATTATTTCAGGTGTGGCCCATTGGAAAATCAAAAAATTTTCATTATAAATTCGATAAAAATAAAAAAAAAAATTTTTAACTCAATTGCGGCGAATCTTCCACTCAACCTAAAATTCTCATCTTTTGACATGAATTTTTTATTACCTAAACTAACTATTTTAGGTGTGTCCCGTTGGAAAATCGAATTTTTTTTTTTAAACACCCTAGTATATACATAACATATGTATATACATGAAAGGAGATGGAATTCCTATTATATCAGACTTTCAGATAGGTCGAGTTGAAACGGAATTCCCGATATGTCTGGTTTTTAAATCGGTCAAGTTGAGACGGAATTCCCCATATATTAGGTATTTAGATAAGTGGAATTGAGACGAAATTACCCATATATCACGGTCGATTTGAGATGGAATTCCCCATATATCAGGCTTTTAGAGAGGTCGAGTTGAGACGGAATTCACCATATCAGGCTTTTAGAGAGGTAAAGTTGAGACAGAATTTCCCATATATCAGATTTTTAGATAAGTCGAGTTGAGACGGAATTCCCCATATATCAAGATTTCAGATAGGTCGATTTTAGACGGTATTCCCTATATATATCAGGCTTTTAGATAGGCCGATTGCAGACGGAATTCCCCATATATCACGTTTTTAGGTAGGTTGATTTTAGACGGATTGGTATATCGATTTATCGATTTATCAAAAAACAAAATTCGATATAAATCAATATTCGATATATCGATATTTGATAAATCGACATTCGATATATCGATATTCGATATATCGATTCATATCGTGTCATATCGATATATCAATACATATCGATATATCAAGTTGAGACAGAATCACCAGGCAGAATTATCAGGCTTTTAGAAAGGTCAATTTTAGACGGAGTTCCCCATGTATCAGGCTTTTAGAAAGGTTGATTTTAGACGGAATGCCCCATATATCAGGCTTTTATAAAGGTCGATTTTTAGATGGAATGCCCCATATATCAGGGTTTCAGATAGGTCGATTTTAGACGGAATGCCCTATATATGAGGCTTTTAGATAGGTCGATTTTAGACGGAATGCCCCATACATTCTTGACACGGCGGCGGCGGCGATATCGTTCTATATTATATAAAGATATATCGCCGCCGCCGCCGCCGCCGTTGTGTCAAGAATGTATGGGGCATTCCGTCTAAAATCGACCTATCTAAAAGCTTCATATATAGGGCATTCCGTCTAAAATCGACCTATCTGAAACCCTGATATATGGGGAATTCCGTCCAAAATCGACCATCTAGAAGCCTGATATATGGTGCATTCCATCTAAAATCAACCTTTATAAAAGCCTGATATATGGGGCATTCCGTCTAAAATCAACCTTTCTAAAAGCCTGATATATGGGAAATTCCGTCTAAAATCGACCTTTCCAAAAGCCTTATATATAGGGAATTCCGTCTAGATCGACCTTTCTAAAAGCCTGATAATTCTGTCTGGTGATTCTGTCTCAACTTGATATATCGATATGAATCGATATATCGATATGAATTGATATATCGATATGAATCGATATAAATCGATATATCGATATGAATCGATATATCGATATGAATCGATATATCGATATGTATCGATATATCGATATGAATCGATATATCGATATGAATCGATATATCGATATGTATCGATATATCGATATGTATCGATATATCGATATGTATTGATATCGAATATCGATATATCGAATGTCGATTTATCAAATATCGATATATCGAATATTGATTTATACCGAATTTTGTTTTTTGATAAATCGATATATCAATCCGTCTAAAATCAACCTACCGAAAAACGTGATATATGGGGAATTCCGTCTGCAATCGGCCTATCTAAAAGCCTGATATATATAGGGAATACCGTCTAAAATCGACCTATCTGAAATCTTGATTTATGGGGAATTCCGTCTCAACTCGACTTATCTAAAAACCTGATCTATAGGGAATTCCGTCTCAACTTTACCTCTCTAAAAGCCGGATATGGGGAATTCCGTCTCAACTCGACCTCTCTAAAAGCCTGATATATGGGAAATTCCATCTCAAATCGACCGTGATATATGGGTAATTTCGTCTCAATTCCACTTATCTAAATACCTAATGTATGGGGAATTCCGTCTCAACTTGACCGATTTAAAAACCGGATATATCGGGAATTCCGTTTCAACTCGACCCATCTGAAAGTCTGATATAATAGAAATTCCATCTCCTTTCATGTATATACATGTTATGTATATACTAGGGTGTTTAAAAAAAAAAAATTCGATTTTCCAACGGGCCACGCCTAAAATAGTTAGTTTAGGTAGAAAAAAAATGTATGTCAAAAGATGAGATTTTTAGGTTGAGTGGAAGATTCGCCGCAATTGAATTAAAAGATTTTTTTTCATTTTTATCGAATTTATAATGAAAATTTTTTGATTTTCCAGTGGGCCACACCTGAAATAATTAGTTTGGGTAGAAAAAAAATTTATGTCAAAAGATAAGAATTTTAGGTTGAGTGGAAGATTCGCCCCGATTTGAGTTGAAATTTTTTTTTTTCTTTTCATCGAATTTATATTGAAAAATTTTCGATTTTCCAACGGGCCACACCTTAAATAGTTAGTTTAGGTAGAAAAAAAATGTATGCCAAAAGATGAGAATTTTAGGTTGAGTGGAAGATTCGCCGCATTTGAGTTAAAATTTTTTTTTTCCCTTTTCATCGAATTTATAATGAAAATTTTTCGATTTTCCAACGGGCCACACCTGAAATAATTAGTTTGGGTGAAAAAAAATTTATGTCGAAATATGAGAATTTTAGGTTGAGTGGAAGATTCGCCCCGCATTTGAGTTAAAAATTTTTTTTTTCGTTTTCATCGAATTTATGATTAACATTTTTTGATTTTCCAACGGGCCACACCTGAAATAATTAGTTTGGGTAGGAAAAAAAATTTATGTCAAAAGATGAGAATTTTAGGTTGAGTGGAAGATTCGCCGCATTTGAGTTAAAATTTTTTTTTTCCTTTTCATCGAATTTATAATGAAAATTTTTCGGGGCACACCTGAAATAGCTAGTTTAGGTAGAAAAAAAATTTTATCCGAACACATGATTATTTTAGGTTGAGTGGAAGATTTGCCGCATTTGAGTTGAACATTTTTTTTTTTCTTTTCATCGAATATATAATGAAATTTTTTTGATTTACCAACGGGCCACACCTGAAATAATTAGTTCAGGTAGAAAAAAAATGTATGTAAAAAGAGGAGAATTTCAGGTTGAGTGGAAGATTCGCCGCATTTGAATTAAATTTTTTTTTTTTCTTTTTATCGAATTGGTAATGAAATAGTACTTTTACCAGAAATTATTCTTCATAAATTCGATAAAACGAAAAAAAAAATTTTTATTCAAATGCGGCGAATCTTCACTCAACCTAAAACAGAATCGTTTCAAGAATCGATAAATTGATATATGGATACGTCGAATCATGTCACGAATCGATAAGTTGATATATCGATATACCGAATTGTGTCTAGAATTGATGAATTGATATATCGATGTATCGAATCGAGTATAAATATATCGAAATGTGTCAAAAATCGATATTTCGATATATCGAACCGTGTCAAGAATCGATATATCCATATATTGAACGGTGTCAGAAATCGATATATCTATATATTGAACCGTTTCAGTAATCGATATATCGGTATATCGATATTTCAATCAAACCCAAACTCAACCCAAACTCATATCCCAAACCCAATAAACACAAATATAAACAATTTTTTTTCGAAACATCTTTCCAGAATGTTTTTCTCTAACCACTGACACAAACACAAGACGGGGGGTTGGCGCGCGAAGCGCGCAGGGGGGCGAAGCCCCCCTAGTATTTATATAATATAGAACGATATGTATATGGGCCTCGAGACTCTCGAGGCTCCACCCCCACTACATCAGCATTACCCACTCCACGTCGGTAGTGGCCCGCAACTTCGTACCCTCTCTTACTCGGCAACGTGTAACTCGTGCGGCGTAGGAGAAGCTCGGCAGCGAAACCTTACCATCGCTTCTTGGCTACACCAAAACCGCTGCATTTGATGCTACGATACGAGACGCCGTATTTTCTTGATTGTTCAACCACTCTAACGCCATTGAGTTTTGTCCACTAGTAGCACATTGGTGCTCGCAGACTACGATATCCGTTTCGATAGACTGACAATACATTTATACGCTAACTTTTCACACTTCATCTGGTAGACCTTAATGAACATAATTTCGGCAAAATGCCTGGGCGTCACAAGCCGTACGATACGATGATTTTGCATTACATTTTATCACGAGATGATCGTCGATCTATAGATAATGACGGAAAAGCTTATCCACCGAAACATGAGGTTTATATCGCGAGCAGTAAGGATATGGAAGAACGTGGTTCCCATATAACTCCTCACCATGTACATACCATTATTAATAATGACCGTAAAGGATTCAAAACCCTACTAATTAAAAAATATGGAATCAGCACGTCCACTGTTATTGATAAAAAAGCTCAATACCAGGTGACATTTCCACTGACAGTGAAATGCTTAGCATGTCTGAGTCAAGTTACTCCAAAAAAATCCGGCTTCTTATATCAGCAGAGAATTGGTCCGAGACGATGCCAAGAAAGTTGATTTCCGGGCAACGTCTGTACTGGAAATTCAAAGAGGGGTGGACTGACGTTATTGCTGCAAAAATAAGCCAACGGTATGACAACGTACAGTGCATTTTTTCCTTTAAAAATAATATTATTAACCCGACAGCTACAGCACAGTGTTACGCCAGTTTTACAGGTACTTGCGTGGTAGGTAAAACATTCATAAAAGCAGGGGCGGATTTGATACCTTGGCCGCCCTAGGCCCATGGAAGATTTCCGCCGCCCCCCCCCCCCTCCCTACTCCCTGTAAAGCACGAAAAATTGACTGATCTATAAGAATTAAATAAAAGTAAAAAATAATTAAAGTCTGTAAATGATAAAACTATCTCATCCAGTGTCTTTAGATACTGATTTTGAATTTGTTCATCAAATCATCACAATCCAAAGACCGTAGCAACGATTCGATTTTTCGCCCATCACTCATATTTGCAATATTACATATGTCACGTCCAGAGACGGTAGGAAAATCGAGCCAAGCGTCTAGCGGTAAACGCTAACTCTGTTATTACCCGGATGGATAATAGGTAGTGGGAAAGTATGCTGATAGACCTTGAGAAGTCTTGTTATTCGGACTAGGAATAAATGAATTTGCTATTTAGGAATATGTCAAAGGGATCTAGGATTCTTTAACATGAAATTAATTCTTCTGTAGCAATCCTACAAGACGAGCAACAATTATCTAGGATGTCTTGTATGCCCGAATCATAGTTATGAGAGTTTAATAGAGGATATTCTCGTAATAGTGCAAAGGGATCTAGGATTCTTTACACACTTGAAATCAATCTACTAAGGGCAAAGGTTATAAAATGAGCAACAATTATCTAGGATGTCTTGCAAACTCAAATTATAATTATATTAAACCAATGCAGTTACATAAGATATTATAAAGATTGTAAATTTACCTTAACGGAGAGGTGTTTATAACTTGATTCGATGATTCGATATCATGTTGTAATAGTTCGATGAACTCGCACAATTTTCATGAACTTATAGAATAATTCCTTTTCATAATCAGATTTTATGACTTGTCATCCGAGTGTCATAGGGCTCCTGGCCATCTCTATGGTTGCACTCAGAGCTCGGTCGGAAAATTCTTATTACTGCTCTCATGCCGAGGTCCCATACAGGTCCATTTATGTTGGGGGTGGAGGAACAAGTGCCCTCTGTGGCTAATATGTAACATTGCATCTTGTGTGTGGGGTGTGTGAATGAACAGAGAGCGGTAGAGTGAGAGAGAGAGAGAGAGAAAGAGTGTATGTCGTCTTCGAATTTGGGCATCGGCGTGCTCGACTTCTTCTACAGTTCTTGGAAATTCTTTTCCAGAGCGGCAATGAAGATATTATTAGGGTCTCTTACCCACGTGTCTTAGGAACGCTTAGCGGCTTCCTTTATTGTGACACTTGTGGCTCTTGACGAAAACATTCTCGTGCTGTGAAGAGTCAAGCAGGCCTATTAGATCAGGCAATAGAGATTTTTTCGTGATAAAAATGGTAGAAGAAAACGGCGAGTGTGGGGGTGCGTGGGGTGGTCCGTAGATGTTTCGTGATATGTTTTCGACTACCAAATATGATTACTTTTTTTTTAATTTCCAAAAAATACCAAAAAAACGGTGTTTTTTAAGTTTTTTGCTTGTAAAATCTGAACCAATGGAGCTATGCTGATACATTCAACATACGAATTGTAGAGAATGAAAAGACGAAAAAAATGAGCGCTGGTGCAACTCAATCGGGTCATTATTACCGGAGAAAAACTGGAAAAACCGGAAAAATCAGCGTTTTTTCAAAAATTCATAAATCCGCCATTTTCAAAGTTGTAGCGCTGGCTTTTCGGGTGAAAGTAGTGGTTGATAGGTACTTTGAGTGTGCACAACCCGGACGTTGTCGGATAAATAGTTTTTGCGTAATTGCGATTTGAATTATTTTGGGCACTATTTTGCGGAAGGGCTGGATGCGTCGGAAGTTGTCCGATTTTAATTTTCAAAACGGATTTTGAAAAAAGAAGTAAAGCACTACAAAACGTCAATCTTGATTTTTCGTTAAAATGTTGCAAAATAGGTGAAAAACACGTGCAAACGTGACCAAAACCGGCCGAGCGCTCGATCGCGGTCCAGTAGTGGGGGGAGCCGGCCGACGCGGGGTAGTGCGTATATATAGTAATACAAGCGCGCTGCGGCCGCTGTATTATATAGTAATACAAGCGTATTACTATAGTAATAGAAGCTGTATTATATAGTAATACAAGCGTATTACTATAGTAATAGAAGCTGTATTATATAGTAATACAAGCGGCCGCAGCGCGCTTGTATGACTATATATACGCACTTCCCCGCGTCGGCCGGCTCCCCCCACTACTCGACCGCGATCGAGCGCTCGGCCAGTTTTGGTCACGTTTGCACGTGTTTTTCACCTATTTTGCAACATTTTAACGAAAAATCAAGATTGACGTTTTGTAGTGCTTTACTTCTTTTTTCAAAATCCGTTTTGAAAATTAAAATCGGACAACTTCCGACGCATCCAGCCCTTCCGCAAAATAGTGCCCAAAATAATTCAAATCGCAATTACGCAAAAACTATTTATCCGACAACGTCCGGGTTGTGCACACTCAAAGTACCTATCAACCACTACTTTCACCCGAAAAGCCAGCGCTATAACTTTTAAAATGGCGGATTTATGAATTTTTGAAAAAACGCTGATTTTTCCGGTTTTTCCAGTTTTTCTCCGGTAATAATGACCCGATTGAGTTGCACCAGCGCTCATTTTTTTCGTCTTTTCATTCTCTACAATTCGTATGTTGAATGTATCAGCATAGCTCCATTGGTTCAGATTTTACAAGCAAAAAACTAAAAAAACACCGTTTTTTTGGTGTTTTTTGGAAATTAAAAAAAAAGTAATCATATTTGGTAGTCGAAAACATATCACGAAACATCCACGGACCACCCCACGCACCCCCACACTCGCCGTTTTCTTCTACCATTTTTGTCACAGAATGACTCTTTATCTGCTCTATTGCCTGGTCTATATGTATGTATACATTAGACTGTTTCAAAATAAATCGATAATTTTTTTTTTTTTGCTTTACACAATCTTCAACTATACTTGGACATCAAAAAATAATCCTCGCGAAAGGAAGGGCCGGTCCTTTAAGATTTAGAGGTGTCTCATCGGACTTTTGTCATTTTTATTTCGTTAATACGTGAACACATAATTTGCATGGATGGAACAAACGTTTTTCTAGTCCTAAAATGATGAATATATTCCAAACTTATGTATAAATACTGAATATACTAGAAAAAACGATCTTGATGATCGCAGCAACAACTATCGGTCGATATATACGTCGATAAATGCAAAAAAAAAACAAAGAAAAATACAAAAATCAATATTAATAATCTCCTACTTTCCTTTTAAGGTAGTTCCTACTTTGTATTGTACTTTCTCCTACAATTAAGTAGGAGATAATTAACTACTGATAAATAACGTTTTTAAGAAAATTTTTATAAAAATCGTAATTAATTGTTTTTTCATTTGCTAACATGTTTTTATTTTGTTGAATTAATCATAAAGTCCTGTTTGCTAATAATAATAATTTGTACTCGATTGACAAAGTAGACTAAGAGTTGAATAATAATTAATTTTATTGAGAAAAACGATGTGGGGTTAGAAAACCAGGCGTGCACAGATACCCGCGCGCCGATACGACGTGCCGCGCTAGATAAATTAATTTATCTCTACCAGTAAACATAATTTCTCCATTAATAAAAAATACGTTTTTTATGGAAATTTTGACGTAGAATACGATGGTTGTATTAAGAAATCGTTAAAATTTGGGGGCCATGTTTAAAAAATTGATTTAAACATTTCAATTGTTTATAACAATATGAAATTTTTCATAAATTTTTTGAAAATATTTTTTTCTCAAAATTCACTCTTTTATCTTCAAAATGAAAAAAAAAAGTTTTCTCTAGCTTAAAAATAACCGGAGTTATGAATTTTTGAAAATGAGTCTCCAAGGCACAAATCACGAAAATCTCAAACTTTCAACCCCCTCTATTAAAAAAAAAAAAATTCCTCGAACGCGTATCTTTTTTTTCGACATAGAACCCGTAAAAAAAGTTTCAGCCAAATAAAAAATGTGTCAGTCAGAATGGTGTTCGGTTTGTAAAAGAATTAGTCATTAATGAAATAAAAAAAGACAAAAGTCCGATGAGATACCTCTAAATCTTGAAGGACCAGCCCCTCCTTTCGCGAGGATTATTTTTTTATGTCCAAGTATAGTTTAAGATTGTGTAAAGCAAAAAAAAAATTATCGATTTATTTTGAAACAGTCTAGTATACATATATATATTGACGCGTGGCTATGTAATAATCGTGGAAGGGGGTATTTTTATAGCTTAGTGCTGCACCTGCGGTTCATAGTTCGTTTTGAGAAAAACGAACTATGACTTCAAAAGAACTTGTCGCATAAATTTGGAAGTTTATTGCTTCCCACATGCAGAGTTATTACGAAAATCTAGGCATGTGAAAAGTTTTAAAGATGCACGTTTTTGTTTTGAAGTTCGTGTGGGTCTCGACTTATTTTTAAAAAAAGGGAAAATAAAATTAAGAAAAATGAATTTTCAAATTGTAACGTTGTACGTGACACATACTTAACACGACTTTTTAAAACTGCAATATATATTTGATCGGGATAAAACTCACTAGACCACCAGAATATTCGCAGATTATGAAATCAACACAACTATTTTAGCAAACCATGCACACTCGTTATTACTTTCACGCTGAATACTGTGTTTTCACTGAGATAATGGGTTTTATTGGAAATGGAAAAATACATAATATAAAAACGCAGTGAATTAACTTTACTTCACTTCTTTTGTTTAAATTCACGAGGGATATGGACCGTGTGTAGTTTTTGGATATCTCAGAAAGACTAAAAACTGGTCACGAAGACCCTGATGAATATCGTCACCAAAGAGAAAAGAATTCTATGTTCTTTTTTCCTATGAAATCACTGTTTATGTTTACACTTCCTCTTTTGCACACTCCACGGCGATTTGTTTTTGTACCATGGTCTTGAGAAAAAACCAAGATTCTCAAAGAGCCAAGTGCAAAAAGGGCCCGAGCATGTTGCAGCACGTTTGTATAACATTTTATATTGTGGTTGTTGATATACAATGTTGTGTGAACGAGCTGCAATCCGCTCGAGCCTGCACTCTTTGCTTTTGGCTCTTCGAAAATCTTGATTCGATTTAAACCTACTTTGTAAGTGAAAAGACAGTATTCAGCGCGAAACTAATAACAAAAGTAGATTAATTTTCTAAAATAGATGTGTTCATTTCTTGATCTGCTCATATTTTGATGGTCTAATAAGTTTAATTCCGATCAAATTGATATTACGGTTTTAAAAAGTGTTTTTACGTATTTGATATTGCAAAGATGAGAGTTGGGAGAAAAAACTTAAGCGGAGTGGCGTACAAAAAGCAAACCGAAAAATGGTCGAAAAAAAAGTTGACATGGTTAAAAAAATTAATAAATTGAAGGCGTTTTTTAGAAGGGCTGTGGGGGTGGGTGGGGGGGCGGTGGTCATATGATGGATCCCGGGAACGATTATTTCTCTAGTCCACCGTGTACAAAAACTAATACTAGTGGCAGCGAAAGTACCAAATACCCCAGTACTAATATCTGTAGTCTGTAGTAGAGCAAAATGAAAATGATACGCTTGAACTTGGACTAAACTAGTAAGCGAAGATCGAGTTCAATGATCCAAACTTTTAATAAACGTAATCTCCATACGTGTAAATTTTCTTTGCGACGTGCTATGAACAAATTTTCTAGTTTTTAAACGTTGACGTGTGGGTTCACAGCGGGCGCGACTACAAAAAAAAAAAAAATCTCATCAAGTTTTGCCGCCCCCGAAATTTTGCCACCCTAGGCCCGGGCCTACTCGGCCTATGGGGAAATCCGCCCCTGCATAAAAGGCAAATTATTAAAGGAACCCCCTAAGGGTTCTGATGTCACGATAATCTGTCAAATTACGGACATTGTTGCAGATATGCATACCGGAAATAAAAAGAGGCCATTGAGAGGTAAAAAGAGGGAAAGAATTGCAACTAAGTTGATAAATGTAAACAAAGATGCGGTTACTTACAAGCGTGAGGAGGCCAAACGTCAACGATTTGGGCAAAAAGAACCATCGACATTGCCCAGTTGTGCTGTGTTGCGCAAGGCTAAAGAGCAACAACTGTTGAAGATATACGGATTGAATTTTTCTAATCCTGTACTCAATTGAATGCATCAGTCGAAATTCGGCAAGTATGCTGGCTCTATATATAATGTCAACGCATTTCCGTTTTCATGTATCTATTGGACACCTGAGCAATTCCAGATATATGTTGCCCGATGCAAAAAAGATAGCAATGCAGTGTTGACAATTGATGCGACAGGTGGAATAGCGAAACGCAATGTCAAGTTGCACCCACATATATTTCTATACCAGTGTGTACTCATCACGACAGAAGGTAGCATACCCGTTTTCCAAATGGTTTCTGCTGATCAATCAGCATTACAGATCGGGAATTTTCTGAGATTGATCGTATCAAAACGGGCGCCCATTCCACCAATCGTTGTAAGCGACTTCGGATGGGCTTTGTTGATTGCTACCTCGCGAATTTTCGGTAAGTCCACTGACTTGCAGGACTATCTACAAAAGTGCTATGATGTCGTTACAAGACGTACTAACTCACTCCCCGCATCCTATATCCGATTAGACGTTGCGCATCTGATTTCTATAGTGGCACGTTGGAAATGTCTAAAACATCGAGGAATGGGCTGTGCTGTACGTCGATTTTATTTGAGATGTTTAAGCCAAGCTTATCAAATGACCGATTTTCATGAACCGAGTTACTTTCTCGAATCTTTTATCACTGTTTCCCTAAGTGAATATGTGGGATCCTCGACAGCTGGATTTACGTTAACAGCTGAGTCTCGTCTGCAATATATTAACACCGTGATAAAAGGAACCTTTATCGACTCGACGATAAAGATAACCAGGATGATGATGATGATGATGATGAGGCCGCAGACAATGTTATCGACAATGACCAAGGAGGAGAAATAAATGTCTCGAGCTGGAAAACATGGACTCAAAGCCTTTATACTACTGCGCAAAGTCTTGGTAGTGAAACTACCGAGGGCAGTGTAATTAACGCTTGCTTCAATCCAAGCTTTGCCGAACAATTTCGGAAGCAATTACTTCCCTATTTACCCCTGTGAACGGGCATCATGCGACCATTTTTCGGTAGAGGCTCGATCATAGCTACATCTGCCTCCGTAGAAACAGAATTTAACGACCTGAAAAATCGAGCCTTTAAAGGTCAGGTACCAATGCGCACCGATAAATTTATTCTTCGGCATTTAGAGCATCTCGATGGAAAAATAAAACTTGCGTCAAATCCAAGCGATCAGCCATCTAAGAATGACGAAGCGGTGAACATGTATGAAAGTTTGTCGGCATGTGACATTCAAAACATGGATCCTAGCTTATCGCCGACCAAAGATGTCGGATCAGTGGCTGATCCGTTAGCTGAGCCGGCTTCCCAAAGTGATTCATCAAACGGATTGGAAAATTGTTCGGTGGCTAATATTCGACACAGTACTCCTAACTCATTCTTAGCACAGAACTTTACAATTGACCGAGAAATGCCAGTTGAATCTGGTTTGAAGACAGACGGGAACGATTTGTTCGATAACATTACACCTGTTCAACTCAAAATCGACAACAGTTCCTCGGCTCATGATGAAATTTCGACAAGCAAGGTTACCTCGACAGATAGTCGTAATGCCAAGGACGTATCGCGTTCTGCCGATCGATTACAGGACTTAGGTATCTGCGAAAATTGAAGAGGCTTAGGAGAAAAATCCGAAGTCATAGTGAAATTCACGGAGAACCAACTGTCGAAAGAAAGACGTACCAAGCCTTGTTATTTAGACAAGTGTCCAGAGTGGGACTTTGTGAAAGATGCGAAATTGGGAACAATACCTATCTTCAGGAACGGATCTTTGAGCGGAACAGTGAAGATTGATTCGGTAAAAATTAATCTGATCCGAACTTGCACGTTTGACTCAATTGTACAACTCATCCTACACACAATGTCGATGAATCAAACATACAACGAACGTGTAAAATCATGTGTAAGTCCAATAATAAAATTGGCTCTGA
Organism: Rhorus exstirpatorius; assembly: GCA_963564615.1. Classification (NCBI taxonomy): domain Eukaryota; kingdom Metazoa; phylum Arthropoda; class Insecta; order Hymenoptera; family Ichneumonidae; genus Rhorus; species Rhorus exstirpatorius. The sequence goes on along the minus strand of OY751314.1, from coordinate 1,870,090 downwards.
CAATGCTCGAAGATAAAAATCTCAATTCAAAGCATCTCGTAGAAAGAGCCAAGATCCTCTTGAGCTTAAGACTTTTCAAGGATGCTGTCACAAAGTATACAAGAAGCTTAAAAAAACTCGATGCACAATGTAATGCAGCTCATTTAGCCGACGAATTATTGATAAATGATCCAAGTTATATCAAGAATATTTCATGTGATTGCGGATATAAAAATAACAGATATTTTGTGACGGTTCAAATAAACTTGGATGTATTGATGGGTGAAGGAATGCAGGAAGTGCAAAAAGCTATTGATGATGCTCAGCTGATGCGGGGGTCTTGTATTAAATGCAAAAGTTGTATTCCGGAAAAACGGTCGTACGGTCCGCATATTTTGATCGATCTTTCAGTATTCACTGATGAAAGGTACGTGACTCAGAAGAAGAGCATGTTTCACACCCTCGATTCGATCGCAAGCACGATAAGACTCGGAAATAATACCTATATGATAGCGGGCGTAATTGAATATCAGGCAGAGCACTACGTTGCATACGCGAGAACAGGATTACACTGGAGCATGAATGACGATCTTTATACTAAACGTATGAATGCCAGTCCCCGCAAAGAAATAAAACCACATCTTATTACATTTATGCAATCGTACACGAAAATAATGAAATGTGACGAGGGACAAAAAAGCAGGAAAAATGAGAAACTGGTGAGAATTTAAAGCCATGGATTAGATTTTAAGGCGTATATATTATTTTTTTTCATTATAGCTTATAATGATAAGCCAGATATATCGGTGTTCAAGATGAAAAATAAAAAATTGGAATAGAAAATTGGCTTCTCGAGTGAGATGCTGCATGGAACTCTCATGTTCCGGTCACCTGGGTCTCTAATAACGATAGTTCTGTGTAGTCCGAGCATAGTTCCGTCAATTTTTCGTGAGATGCTAGCTTCTCGAGGAAAATGCTGCATGGAACTCTCGAGTTCCGATCTTCTACGAGACTTATAAGGATACCACAGAACTCTTCGGATAAACGTTTTTTGAGTGCCCGGGAGTACGATTCCATTGAGATGCTGAAAGACGCAATGCGAAGTTAGCATCTCACTTGAAGAAAAAAAAAAAATTTGCATTTTCTAACAGAACTCTTGTTAATTCGCTCTGTTGTCCACGGAACTCTTTCGATAAATTTTTTTTGAGCATCCGGGAATACAATTCCGCTGAGATGCTGAAAGACGCCACGCGAAGTTAGCATCTCATTTTTTCGAAAATTGATTTTTTGGTGAAAATCGACAGAACTATTGATGAAACATACCTAGAACTTATGAGGAATTTTTCAATTCTTCGACTCAGACAACTGAGCTCAATTTTACCAATTACAAAAAGGATGATGACCCGAATACGATATCCCAATCTAACCAACAATACGTAACCTCCGACTATTCGAGAGTTAGGCGCCAGGTAACGAACGAATCTCGCTCGTTACCACCATCCATGAACGAATGGCTTATTTATTTTTCGCTCTCAAGAGCCGGCAACTCGACAGATAAAAATTGAGTCAGTACAGAATGCCGGCTAAGCTCACCAGAAACGGTACGATTATGGTAGAGGGGCGGGATCCTTAGGTGAAAAAGAACAACGCGGTGCTTCGGGAAACTAATTTATTTTTAATCGATCCCGGTGATCACCCGCACGTATTGCGACGGGGATGTACAGTGGGTTCGGCGCTGTACAATAAAATCGTGCTTAACTTAGATTTACAAATTTAACCAAATGAATACGAGCTCCCGAGAGCCAAAGATACGAAATACTCAAACTTTGGGCGGATTACAAAGGTAACCTGACTGAAATGAACAAATCCGGCGGATTCGCCGATTTATGATACCCTAACTTACAACAATACGATAATTGCAACGATAACGCGTCTCTTTCAACGCGACTTAACGATAACGAAATGACGATGACAAATCACAATTCACGCGTATCTTCCACAAGAAATTACAGGCTTGCTTCATATACTCGGCTCGAGAAAACACAATGAAATATAACCGGAATTCACAGAAAAATTAAGACGCAATTTATGAGTTCGTTAACGTCGTCCTGGGTTACAGAACTTCCTAATTCTCGAATTTAGGACTTAGGTCAACTAACGTAAGCTTAATCTGACGCGCGAATATCGTACCAACTCCAGATAACCGTAGATTCGCCGATCTTCACAGATCACACAGGTAACCACAGATAACCGAGATAACCGAGATACAGGATCTCACAGGTAGCCAAAGATAACCAAGATAACCGAGATACAAGATCTCAACGATAGCCCAAAAGATAACCGAGATCACCAGATCTCAAAGATAACCAAAAGATAACCGAGATTACCAGATCTCAAAGATAACCAAAAGATAACCGGGTACGATATTCGACGCTCAAGACCGCCACGAGAGAACCAGATATTTAATCGCACACGAGGCGAATTCGTAACGACACTCGACAAAATATGTGATGCGATAATCACGAATAAATGAATGATATTAAATTGCCGGAATAGCTCACGAGAGCCAAAATAATCACGAAAAATGTAAGCCGGAATAAATGCCTGAATGATACGATAATACGAAACGATAATACAAAAGAATAATATGAACGGAACAAAAAGAGTAACTTGATAATGAAGCGATAATCTCATTCGCGGGCACACACCCACTCGTATACTATAGAATTACCAAAATCGACATACGATAAACCGAAACCAAACCAAATAAAAGAGAAAAAGCCACACGGCTAACACGAGTGAATGAGTTTATCGCCTATACAATAATTAGGGAGCTGGGTCTCACCAAGTATCTCGATGTTAGGGGTCGAGTCCGAATCTCGAGTCTTCCAGGCCTTTGCGCGAAGTACTTGAGACGACGCACTTACTCTAGCTTACTTAATAAACGTCTATACTTTTTGACTGGTCGGGAAGAAGTGATTTTCGATGCTCGATCGTCGCTCTCTCAGGGTCGATGCTCTCCCCTCTTTTCGGCCCTTGGCGCTCTAGTTGTCCCGCCTAGCGTCAACGCTGCCCCTCGATGTTTCTCTACACGGAGAAACTTTTTCGAGCCCTGCCGTCGCACATGCGAGCGCCGTAGTCGAAAAAGTGGGACGACTACAATCTCAGCTTTGTGCGCGCACCCAGCTCGCAGCACGAGAGCTCGGGCTTCGCACAGTGCGAACAGAGCCATCTCACGGGTATGGTAAGGCAGGGCCCTGTTTATGCGGGAGCGTCGGCGTCTCGGCTCGCGCGTGCACAGTACATGCAGCGTCACTGCGCAGCATAGCGTCGATCCTATATCAATAACCGATGCGAGTTATAATACGCGTGCACGAAATATACACCATAATATTTGACCGTTTTCTGTGCATTATTCCACATTGCGCTCTATGAAACTGTTTAAATACACCATTGCGTATTATAGAAAAATAAATCACATTATTAATTTGGAAACTATGCCTCATTATTTATTTCAACCTTTTTTAAATCTCTTTTACAGGTTATATATATCTCGCATTCCACGTCAACTCAGCCACCCCGTTTTTTTATTGTCTCGAAAAAATGATTCAGTATGGGCATTTCAAAGGACAATATATCCACGACATTTTACCAAAATTTCATCCCCCCACTATTGTTGGTTCTCGAGATAATGATTGATGAAGTCTCAATTTTGTAAAAATCATAACTTCGTAACTACTGATCGGATTTAAACGATTAAAAAAAGAATCTTTTTTATTTTTTTTGCCCTTTTCGAAAAAAATATATCATCATCGGATAAAAGCTCATTAGACAGTTTTCGGGGTAAATTAACAAAAAACAATTTTTTCCTCGTCACTGATACCTTGTTCCATTTTGAAAAAATCCTGCGGAGTTGTGTATTGCCTCCCTCGATCAGAAAAAAAAATACTGAGTATAATTCCGATTGGCCCTTTCGTGGAAAAAAAAAAATCGAAAAATTTCCCCGAAAACTGTCTAATGAACTTTTCTCCAATGACGGCATATTTTTTTTCAAAAAGGGCAAAAAAAATTAAACGATTCTTTTCTTAGTCGTTAAAATCCGATCAGCCGTTACGAAGTTATGATTTTCTCAAAATTGAGAATTTATTAATCATTATCTCGAGAACCAACAATAGTGGGGGGACGAAATTTTGGTAAAATTTCATGTATATATTGTACTTTGAAATGCCCATACTGAATAATTTTTTCGAGACCAAAAAAAAACGGGGTGGCTGAGTTGACGTGGCTGTGTTGACGTGTCGTATTCCACGTTAACTCATCAGCCAACCCGTTTTTTTTTGTCTCGAAAAAATTATTCAGTATAGGCATTTCAAAGTACAATATATCCATGACATTTTACGAAAATTTCATCCCCCCACTATTGTTGGTTCTCGATATAATGACTAATAAATTCTCAATTTTGTAAAAATCATAACTTCGTAACGGCTGATCGGATTTTCACGATTAAAATACGAATCTTTTTTATTTTTTTTGCCCTTTTTGAAAAAAAATATGCCGTCATTGGAGAAAAGTTCATTAGACGGTTTTCGGGGAAATTTTTCGATTTTTTTTTCCACGAAAGGGCCAATCGGAATTCTACTCAGTATTTTTTTTCTGATAGAGAGAGGCAATACACAACTCCGCAGGATTTTTTTAAAATGGAACAAGGCATCAGTGAAGAGGGAAAAATTGTTTTTTGTTAATTTACTCCGAAAAATGTCTAATGAGCTTTTATCCGATGATGACATATTTTTTTTCAATCGTTTAAATCCGATCAGTAGTTACGAAGTTATGATTTTTACAAAATTGAGACTTCATTAATCATTATCTCGAGAACCAACAATAGTGGGGGGATGAAATTTTGGTAAAATGTCATGGATATATTTTCCTTTGAAATGCCCATACTGAATAATTTTTTCGAGACAATGAAAAAAACGCGGTGGCTGAGTTGACGTGGAATGTCCCATATATAGGTATTTTTGTATTTAAAATACTGCCCACTATTAACATGGTTTCATTGCAATCCAGTTTCTTTTGAGGTGATAGAATAAAGTTAAAAATAATTAGTTTCATACTTCTATATAAGCTTATTAACCTAAAAAGATAGATAAGCTAAAAAAACATTATTTATCCGTGCATATATTCATGCAAAAATTAATACGCTCGGCATGCAGACGTTTGGTCTAACTCTCTTGCGATGACAGCACGCTCAGAGCTCATATACTGTATCATGGAAGCACGCGCTCTCACTCTCTGCGATCACCCAGCGCGCAGAACCTGCGATCGCCGCACGCTGTAGGTCTTGAGACGCTACAGCTCTAAAACTGCGATGGTGGCGCGCTCGGGCTTCTGAGCGTGCAGCCGTACCGCTTGAAATAGAGACTGCGACGGCAGTGCGCGAAAAAGTTTCTCCGTGTATGCTAATTGGCCGTTCCGTTCCTCTCCCACTTCGCCGTAGTCCCTCGCGTCCGAGAGCTTTGGCGATTTGGGTTTTGGGTTTGGTACTCTGAATTTCCTGTATTCATTTCTTTCAATAAATTATGTTGGTAATAATTTTTCTCAAAACGTTGCAAATCAGCCATTAATTTCATGTCACTTTGTCATTAAGGTAAAGATTATAGAATTATTTTCCGACACATACCAATGATTTTATGAATATATCTGAAAAAAAAAAAAAATTTCATCATGGCGGTCATTTAAATACCTCCTATCAGTATGGCATTGCATCTATTCATCAAAATGGATGACGGGGGTCATAAAAACGAACCGCCATACTTTCACCTTTGATACATGGACTGAAAAATTCGACATCTTTGAATCAGTATGGCGGGTACTTAGGGACACCCAGGTAGTATGGCATTGGATCTATTCATCAAAATGGACCACGGGGGTCATAAAAACGGACCGCCATACTTTCGCCTATGATACAAGGCTAGTGACAAATTCGACATCTTTGAATCAGTATGGCGGGTACTTAGGGACACCGGAACAGTATGGCATGGTCATAATCGGTGATGACACATTGTTCTCTATCATTGGCGAAAAAAATTATCTTTTCGCAAGTGTTTCGTAAAAAAAAAAAAAAAATGACACGTTTAATTCAGTATGGCGGACAGTTTGAGACGCCGCATCGGTATGACATACAACTCCTTCATATTCTGGCTATCGAATGTATAATATAAAATAAGAATTACCTTTGCGCTCATTCCCAAAAGGCATAGTTTATTTTGACAGATTCAAAAAATTGCGCAGCGCAACGCTGACACCGAATGGCCGCTATACTTGCGTTTCCCTGTTACTTATAGCACTGGCTAACTTCTCAGAAAGTTATAGAGTTTCGCTAATCATACCTCGTTTTTCTTGCTGGCTCCCGGTCTATATGTAGTATATGACGTCATTTCACAAGGGGAGGGCGCATCCTGGGGGTCACGGATTTCAAAGCCCTTTTGGGGTAGGAAAGTACTTCATAATAACGAACTACAGTCCAAGCGGCAGGACTAGTTACGCATCCTGGGGGTCACGGATTTCAAAGCCCTTTTGCGGTAGGAAAGTACTTCATAATAACGAACTACAGTCCAAGCGGCAGGACTAGTTACGCAACCATTTCCGAGAAAAACCGGTTTGAAAAGCGCAGCGGTATTCATATCTGCACCGTTGCATGTTGTACCGTCGAGGTGGCATGTCTCAGGGGCTATGCGCCTGGCTACCACCCGGTCGGCTTGGGTTCAATCCTCGTTACGATTCTTTTTTCGCTTCTTTTTTTTTTCAATAAATTTTTTCTCTCTTTTGCTGCCTGACAACACAGCAAAAAAAAAAGAAAAAACTTTATTCGCCAACAATTTCGTCAATTAAATTACAAAATTAATGGGTTGTAACGCTATTATTCTTCATTATTAACCACCGATTTATTAAAAAATTATAAAAAGAACTTACAATGGCGTTATTCATCGCTATCGCTTCCATGGTCTGTCGCATAGCCGGTATGGGCCAGTCGGAATAAAGAGATTTATACGAGGGACGTAGGAGCAGATATACAAGTTCTACAAATACTTGTGAAATATACAGAAGTCGAGCGTAAAATTATTTTCGAAACAAAATTATCCCGTTTGACATAAATCAGTGGTTCATAATAAAGAAGAATGGCGTTACGACCCATTAATTTTGTGATTTAATTGACGAAATTGATTGAAAAAAAGAAAAAAAAAGATGAGAGAAAAAAAAGTCGTAACCAGGATCAAACCCGGGCCGACCAGGTGGTAGTCGGGCGCGTAATCCTTGAGCCACGCAGCCTCGACGATACAATGTGCAACGGTGCAGGTATATGAACAACGCTGCGCTTTTGAAACCGATATTTCTTGGAAACGGTTGCGTAACTAGTCCTGCCGCTTGGCCTGTAGTTTGCTATTATGAAGTACTTTCTTACCCCAAAAGGGCTTTGAAATCCGTGACCCCAAGGATGCGCCCTCCCCTTGTCAGACGTAAGAGCTAACGTAGTTTCAGACGTCATTCCGGACGTCTTAAATGACCTGTTTAACGACGTGAATTCTTTCAATAGGGTGACGTTGCTAAAAGAGGCTGAGCAAAGCCAACTTTTATTCTTAAGAACCATAGAGGAAGAAAATCTGAAAAAAATTGACGAGCCACATTGATAGGCAGAAATTAAATTTTCAAAACTTCAACCTAACGATATCTATGTTGTTCAAAAGTACTGAACCTCCTTAAGGCGATGTTTCCCTATTTTTTTCGATACCGTTTTCGTGTTTTTTTTTTTTTTTCAAAACCGTCGATACTGCTGTTAAAAGCAAATTTGGTTTTCATACGTCTGTTCATCGCACATGAAAACTTTATTTGCCTTTGTCAAAAATATCAACAGTCTTGAAAAAAAATAGGAAAGACAATTTTATTACTGCGCATAGCTTTAAAGGGCCCTTATCAGCCCTTATCGGTCGATTGATATATCGGAATACCGGGAGCTACACTTGTCTCGAGTCGTGATCGCGACTCTCGATACAAAAACTAAAAACAGAAAATTGCGATCTAACCGGATCATTGAGTATCATTGAATCGATTCATGGGGCACCGTATAACTTACTTGTTTTTTTGTCGGAGGTCCGTGGTCAAATCGTCCTTGGCAAGAAACTCGTCGAACCACGGTTTTGCATAAGACGGATAAGTGACTCTCCATCCCGGCTTCGGCATTATAACGTCCGCAAGAGTATAGTGCTTCAGATCCTCTTCCGTGAGAGGCCTAACAGCCGGCAAGTTCGACTGACCTCTCGAATCATCGAGTGTTTCGTTGCCCGTCTCGGTTTTCGCAGTTTCTTCATCTCGTTTGGCTATGGAAACCATCATTTCCGAGATCTCATCGTCGAGAACCATTGTCTTCTCGTCGATCTCTTTCTCCTTAACGAGGCATTCGTCATCATCGTTTACTCCTTCTTTCCGCGAGTCCGTGGCAGCCGTCTCTTCCTCGATTTCTTCAAATTCGCAGACTCCGGGCTCTTTTTGCTCGTCATCGTGCACCCCGTAATCCACGGTTTCTAATTCGGATAAATCCTTAGAATCGATCTTCTCGTAAACGAGATCACCGACGATCGGTTCGGAGCCAAATTCCTTGATGCGCCTCGAGACAATGTGATTCCACACGAAACTTTGATACGCGTGTATGTACATCAATCTTGCGTTTCTCGGTATATGATCGAGAGCCCCCTGAGGATTTCGCTCGCCGCTGTTGACAATTCCATGCAGCAATTTAGCCTCGATCTTTCCGGATCGTGCGATCGGTCGCAGCGCCAATGATGCATTTTTCGTTCGGTGATAAATATCACGTGCCTGTATCATGTCTTCGTTTTGTTCGCCGACGCGCGGCTTCAATATAAGATCAATGGCATTTTCCCAATTTCCCTGAAGAAGCGCCTTGCCGATCTCGTGAGTCGGTATATCGGCGATCGTTCCGAATCTCTGAAGACCATAATAATTTATGAAACCGTTGTCACGCAACGATTTCATTGCTCTATCGACCTCCTCGTCCGTCCCGTCGATGCTTCTCAGCGCTATACCGAAACGATTCCCATTGAGCATACCGAGCTTGAGGGGATTTTTCGAAAATTTAAAATTTCCAACCTGGGCGCCGCGCACCTGCTTCGCCGCCCTGTGAATGCTGGACGGGCTGATTTTTTTCAAGCTCACCCACTGCGTAGTGCGAGCGCGACGATCCTTCGTTCCTGCGTAATTAAACATATCGGATTTAATGCGCAATTTAATTGCCAATTGGTTGAGCGCGTCCATGGTATCCATATTGACTTTGTGAAGAAGAAAGTGACAGTAATTTCCCTCGCGGCTGCTCCAATCGACTCGCCGATCGCCACGAAATTTGTGATCCATCCGTTTGTTGCTCTTCGCGAGCACAATTATTTTTTTCTCATCTTTTGCCACGGTTTCACTGACGACGGACGGAATTTTTTTCGCAATTACGTGAATATTTCTACGCATTGCTTTGTCCATATTCGTAACATCTATCTTTATTGAGGACAAATCGGCGTCCGGTTTGGTAAGCGCTTCGAGCTTATCCCACACATCCGACGGAACCGATTCTTTGAGCTTATCCATATCTTCGAGCTCTTTGGGCTCCGGCGGAATGTCCTGATTCGTTAATTTGCATATCTCACCGTCGCAGCTTACCTCGTGAACGTGAAAATCGCCAAAGCGTTCTTTTAGTATTCCTGAAAAACGTTTATGACCGCCGATGAATTCCGTAACGCCGATGTCCTCCTCTTTGAGGCGTTTACCAACTTTGTACTTGATGCGTTTGCCATCATACGAGCGATTGATTCTGCCTCGTGTGTACGGTCTTCTTCCAAAGGCATCATCGCTATCACGACATCCTGAAATCGAGAGCAGTTTTTACAATTAGTTGATACAGCGCGAAGAACGAGGTGAAAACGAAAAAAAAAAATTTCTCGAGGAATAGCTCACCGGACTGCTGTCTATGACCGCTATCCTGATCCTGATTTTCCAATGTACGTTGCCGAGAATTTTCTCCGTTGCCATTCTGACGATATCCTCTACCGCCACGGCGTGAATAACCTCCTCCAGGCTTCTTATCGGCCCGCCAAGACATCTCCAGAGATTGTGGGTATATTCGGTACAATCGAGAAACACTTCGTATGTATTTATCACGTTTATAAATTCAATGTGACTTGGATAATTGATTACCGATCGTCTATAGGTTTATTGTAAATATTAGTTGCCCGAGAAAACACGAGATAAATGCCGGTAGATTCACGTCCAAAGAGCGTATAAAATAGAGGAGAAACTGCCATAAGGTCGGAATGTAAATTGTGGATAATGTGACGAGTGCATGGATTTGCCGACAGAGGGTTCGCCTGCGCTATGATAGTCGCGCGAATATTTCGAATCGTGTATTGGGATCCAACTGTTACGACCCGTAGGCAGTGTTCACCCGTAGGCCGTAATATAGTTTTTCGTTGAACGATTGGCTCTCCCAGAGCCCGTAGAGTGGAAGTTCGGTGTTGCCGTGGCGAATAGAAATTCGCGGCCTGAGTCGCGGGAAAAGGGAATTGGAAATTGAATCCGCGTATAAATAAAAGACGAATATTTATTTTGTCTCTGATAAGACTGAAGTCTTTCCTTTTTTATTAGATGCTTAAATTGAGTACTGTTAATTAAATTTGAGAGAGAATGTATTTGAGAGGAAGAGATACATCGGAAAAACGCGTACTCTCTGATCAGAGTTGGAAAGTTGTCTGACTTTGATCCTTGGTGGAGACTTAAGGGTAGCGTCCAAGAAAAATGTTAAGAGTGGGGACTCTAGATTTTTGTCTTCGCGTCCAATATGTCTCTCTCCTCTCTCTCTGTTTCTTAATTTTTAACTATGTTTTACTTTCTCTCGGGTGTACGCTCCCCCGCTCTTGCTCTCTCCATCTCTTCTCTCTCTCTCTCTCTCTCTCTCTCTCTCTCTCTCTCTCTCTCTCTCTCTCTCTCTCTCTCTCTCTCTCTCTCTCTCTCTCTCTCTCTCTATCTCTCGTCTCGCTTCCTCCGCTCTCACTCTTTCTTTTTCGCTGCACGCACACTCTCTCACTTAAACCTAGAAGTCACTGTCTCTCTCTCATCCCTTCCTCGGAAAGTTTTAGGGCCTTTCTGCTCGTAAAACTCGGGTCTCGAATTTCTGAATTTTTTTGCGTTTACGTTTAAAAGAAAATAAAAGTTGTAAGCTCAAGTATTAGAGAAAGGTCACGTACGCCTCGGAGGACTGCGAGAACAATAGGGGTTTGTTTCGACTAGCATTTTATGATTTACATGTGGTCAGCAGACGTTGGTTGTTACCATAAGCTATGAACTATAAATTTTCACTCGAGTGTTTGACGCAACAAAAGAAACGGGTGTCGAGAAAGAATTTTAAAAGAAGAAGGAAAAAGAGCAAGACAGCAGACTTTTACAATATATTCTTATTCAATATTTGTTAATATAGATATGATTATATTTATTATTTTCCTTATCCTATGGAAGAGATGCATATACAAAACATTGCAATTAATCATTTATTTAAATTTAGCGGGTGGATAGAGGAACCGCGGCGATCGTGTGTTATCAAATACCCCGTGAGTTTATCGCGGCTCTGTGAAAACGACGGCGGGCGCGTAGCAAGCCCGCAGACGTAACACAACATAAGGTGCGTTCGGAGAAGACAAATAAAGCAGTGTTGCCAACCCTAAAGAAATTTCTTTAGATCTAAAGAAATATGAGTCCATTCAAAGAAAAAAGAAAAATGGTTTTCTTAATAAGAAATATCGTCGCATAGGCCAGAATTTAAAGAAAATCTCAAGATTTTGGATCAAATCTTAAGACTTCTGCAGAAATCTCTAAGGCTAATAAACATCAACTACTTGTAAATTGTAAAAGGTTCCTGAGAAAACATGCACCAATCAGATAGCGACTGCAGTGTGCGAACGCAGTTATTCGGCAAGTTGGTAGTGTTGGTATTTGTGACGTAACACCGTAGCACGTAGCTACGAGCTACTAGTCTGACGGGAAATATATATAGATCGAAGTGTGGGTTATAGGTTTGTATACATTTAATTAAATTTATCAATACATTTTTTCGCGTAGAAAGATATTCAAAGTTTTACGCAATTATTGTTAATGATCTTTCTAATTTACCCAACTTACGAACCATTGTGATTTATAAATATTTTTTCGTAATTTTTCGATGTAGGGTTATAACCTTAAATTTTTCGTTGGCGTGGGCGTGAGGTGATTGACGTGACGAGGCTAACAATAATAAGGTGAGATTAATACGCAATTTTAATGGCAACTGTCTACTTTGGCCACTTTTCCGAATTTTTGGTTTTTTTTTTCGATAAAACCTTTCATTCGGCACCAACAATGATAATCAGGCGGGGGAGCATGAAATAGTTTGATAAAAAAACCTGATCTTTGATAATTTATTTCAGCATTAACATATATAATAATCAAGCGATGGGGCATTAAAAAGTGATAGATCCGTGAAATTTTTGTTTTCCTAATTTATTTGATTTTTCTCCATCTTTACCCTAATTCTCTCTGGCACATCCGTGTATGTACATCGTCTTTTCCCCAACTCTTTACAGCATGCATGTGTTGGGATATATTTTTCGAGCTCCCCCACCTAATTATCGTTCTTAGTGCCAAAATGAAGGGCTTTGTCGAAAAAAACGCGAGAATTGTCGTTTTTTTTAACTGTTTCAAATTTTATTCACAAGGAGAGTATCAAGCCTCCGGGCCATGGATTCTGCTCAAACTTGCAGATGTGTTTGTTAGCCCTAAGAATCAAGCCTCATCCGTATCCGTAGTTCCATCTCATAGGCCTTTTGTCGCTCGCTTCCTGACACAAAATACCATTTTTAGCCACTTTATCGGTCTTTCGCTACTGCTCTGTACTGATCCAGTCAACTTGGATATGCTATTAAAACTTTGTCAGCCGATCATAAAAATGAATATTCCACGTGTTAATTTACCATATTCAATGTTGGTTGCTGTGGCTAGGTGGATTGCACTACGCGCAAGCGAAGAAAAGCGAAGCGATGTTTATATTACAATTCATCTCATGGGAATACGCATAGTATTCATGCTTGAAAATACTATGCGTATTTCCACAAGAGGAATTGTAATATAAATCTTCACTTCAGTTTGCATTGCTGTGCTTTTCTTTGTTTGCGCGTAGTGTGTATCGGCCTAGCGGCAGCGACCAACATTGAATACGGTAAATTAACACGTGGAAAATTTCATCATAAATGATCGGCTGACAAAGTTTCAATAACATATCTAAGTTGACTGGATCAGTACAGAGCAGTAGCGAAGGACCGATAAATGGCTAAAAATGGTATTTTATTTACAAAAGGCCTATGGGATGGAACTACGGATGAAAGGCTTGATTCTTAGGGCTAACGAAACACATCTGCAAGTTTGAATAGAATCCATAACTCGGAGCCCTGATACTCTTCTTGTCAATCAAAATACTTCAGGGCAGCGTTTGATTTTATTTTTAAAATGTCAAATTGTAACGTTTTTCAATACTTGAATTTACCGCTGAAAAACTGGTTTATTTTTATTTTACAGTATACAAGACACGAGTTTTTTTTTAGAAACTCAAGCTCGTTTCAATTAAAAACACGGTACCTGATCATGGCGTCGGACAGTGACAGCGTTCATTCTGACTCGAATGAAGGAAAACATTTGAAAAAGCCCTCGAAGAAACCTTACGCCCAAAAATATATGTCAGCTTGGGAAAAGGATCCCTTGATGGAAAAATGGCTGTCGAGAAGCAAGATAGACGACCGTCATTTTCACTGTAAAGTATGCATTGCTGACTACAGTACTGTCGGTGGAAGATCAAATTTGCTCAAGCACAGCAAATCGACCAAGCACGTACAGCGAGCCACCACTTTGAAGAAACAGCCTGTTCTCAATAATCAGATCTTCAATAAAGAGAGGCAGGTATCCCGTCAAATTAAGCAGTCCGAAATCAGAATCGCAGCGTTCATGGTAGAGCATAATATTGCCTTAAACACAGCAGATCACCTAATAAAATTAGTTAAATCTGTATGTCCTGATTCTGAGATCGCTAAGGGTATCACCTGCAGCAGAACGAAGTGCACTAAAATAGTGCAAAATGTCACAGGCTCTAGTCAGTTTGAACAAGTCGTGCAGTGTCTCCAAACGACCAAGTTTTCACTTCTTGTGGATGAATCCACAGACGTTAGCGCCACTAAACACTTAGCGTTAGTGGTCAGATTTTTAAATAACGATCGCATAAACGATGTCTTTCTTGCCCTGATTCCTACACCGATTGTGACTGCACAAGCTTTGTATGATCACGTTACCGCTTTCTTCAAAAAACACAACATCCCATACAAATCGAATATGATTGGTTTTGCAAGCGACGGTGCGAGTAATATGTTCGGAGCTCATCACTCTCTATCCGTCTTATTAAAAAAAGATATTCCAAACTTGTTTCTTATGAAATGCATCTGCCATTCCTTTGCGTTGTGTGCTAATTATGCATGTGAGAAATTACCACGTGTCATTGAAGATATCGCCAGAGATGTATTCAACTACATTCATCACAGTTACAAGAGGTTTTCTCTACTCAATGAATTCCAGGAGTTTTTGGGTCTTAAGCCCCCATAAACTTCTTCATCCTTCACAGACGAGATGGCTTTCATTGCTACAAGTAGTAAAAAGATTGCTCGAACAATACGATGCACTTATCTTGTTCTTTACTGACGCAGCTTATGAGGATAAGATTCTAGCAGCAGACATGATTCTAAGCAGATTGAAGGAAAAGTATGTGAAACTATACCTCCAATTCTTGGAACATGTACTGCCGTATTTTACTAACCTAAATCTCGAGATGCAGTCGGAGGAAACAAAAATCCACCAACTGTATTCACGTGTGTCTGCAGTATACAAGACGCTGCTGAACTGTTTTCTTAAAAGTGACTACGTTAAAAATACTGCTGTAGAAAAAATTGTATGTGATGATTCGCAAAATTTCGTTGTAATGGAAGAGATCTACCTTGGTGCAAAAGTTACTGCTGCAATATCAAATGGTTCTCATGGACTAAATTTGGAACAACTTTCAGATTTACGTCTCAGATGTCGCCAATTTTATATTGAAGCCTGCAAACAATTGGTCAAACGTTTCGACTTCCGTGACCCTAATATCAAAGTGTTCAAAGAATTGGGCATCTTAGATCCAACGAAAATGGAGTCACACAACTCCATCGCCCCTCTTGCATCAAAATTTCCAAATTTAGTTCACGAGAACGATTTGAATGATCTGGACTCGGAGTGGAGAGAGCTAAAAAATCTTGAAATCGACGCTCCACGTGCATCCGGTATTGATTATTGGGTCACAGTATCAAAATTAAAACTAGGTGATGGATCAGTCAAATTCCCTCACTTGTCAGAATTTATAAGAAACTTGCATTGCCTTCCGCATTCTAGTGCTGCAGTGGAACGAATATTTTCCCAAATCCAGCTTAATAAGACCAAAGTCAGAAATCGTTTGGAAGCAGATACTTTGTCTGGCATACTGCACACTAAAACTTTGATTGGAAATGATCAGTGCTTTGATTTTGTAATCAATCCAAACCTTATTGATAAGCATTCATTGAAAATGTACAACTAAAAACTTCGTACTAAAGTACTTCGTACTTAGTACTTCGCACTATTTCGTACTAAAAATGTGATAATGGTATATTATGCACCAAGGGAAGAAAGTAGGCGTTTTTCGTCGAGTTCTGTAAACATCGCGCGAGACAAAACGCCTACTTCCTTCCCATGGTGCATACGATACATTCTACAACACATTAATTGAAAACGAGTGTTTTTTTCGCTTCTGAAACGAGATAAAAGTCATAGTTTCTTGACCAGGGAAAAAGAACAGAGAAACAAGCGACAATGCAGGGCAAAAAAGACTTGCCCTAGGGCAAAATAGTACATTATGCTGCAAGGACGGAACGACAGTAATTTTTGACCAGGGTGAAGTCGAGTGCAGCCAACTTCACCCGAGTCAAAAATTACTGTCAATCTGTCCGCACTGCATACTATACTTTTTGTAACGAGTGCACAGAAAATGGTTCTTTTTTGGTCCCATTTCGGAGCAGAAAATGATTATTTTTGAGTCAGGATTCAATTCGTTAATTTTTTCATCCGTGGATAAAATTTTTTTTCATTTTTGACGAGCATTTTTGTCCTAGGATAAAAAAATTAACGAATTGAATCATGGCTCAAAAAGACATATTTTCCGTTCCGAAATGAGGACAAAAAAGACCCACTACGAAAAATTCTTTTTTGCCCTGCATTGTCGTTTGTTTCTCTGTTTTTTTCCCTGGTCAAGAAACTATGACTTTCATCCCGCTTCAGAGGGTAAAAAACACGAGTTTTTAATGCATGTGTTGTAGAAAAAAATTTGCCTTCCTGAACCTTTAAGGACAATACGTACAAACGTAATATATAACATTATGTAGTGTCTATATATGTATATATATTTTGTGATGAAGTACATGTTATATTATGTAGTAAGGCCTGATTACTGTTTTAAAATGTGATAAAAAAATGTGTCCCTGAACACTTCAAAAAAATACGTACAAACGAATTACATAAGTAAAAGTTCCTTATATTTTTATGTCATCATTTTATAATATAGAATATACATCTGTGTAATCTCATTTAATAATCTTTATTATATAGTTGGGAAAAAAAGTCAATGTTACAAAGCAAAATATATTATATTATGTAGTAAAGACTGACGACTATTACAAAATGTGATAAAAAAAAAGTATTCCTATTACAAAATGTGATAAAAAAAGTATTCCTGAACATTTAAGAAAAATATGTACAAACATATTATATGAATAAAAGTTTATAATTTATAATATTTTTATGGCAACATTTTATATCGTATAACATAAATCTGTGTAATCTCATTTGATAATTTTTAGTGTATATTTGTGAAAAAAGTTTACGTTACGAAGCAAAATATATGATATTATGCCTTATATTGATTAAATTTCAATACCATCCAATATCACTCCTGAAAATAAGAAATTGAATTATTGTTGCGCCGTTAATACTCAGTTTCTTTACCTACAATTATCTTCCGGATGGAGTTATCCGCTAGATAACCCATGCTAAATAGAATGTCCATGGGATAACATTATCCGTCGGTGACACTGACCTATAGAGCATCCAGTAGTCAGTGAATAAATTAGCACCTTCAAAAAGATAGCCGTGAAACTATAACGTTTTAACTTTTTTTTTCTAATCGTTTGGTCATCGTGGGGTCAAGATCGATGAGCTAATTAAAACGTTCGGTAATCAATAGTTTTTTTTATTAATAAATTTGAGGGTAAAGTTGACCAAACATTTTTTCATTATAGGCCAAATCCGTTTATTGAAGGCTTATTCGATGCAGAATCGTTTATTCGTGATCAGGTGATCACCAAACAATTCTGCCTCGAATAAGCGCTTAATAAACCGATTTAGCCGATAATAAAAAAATGTTCGGCTAACTTTACGTTAAAATTTTAATTATTTATTTAAAAGAAAACTATTAATCACCGAAAGTTTTAATTAGCTTACCAATCTTGATCAACGATAACCAAACGATTAGAAAAAAAAGTTAAAAAGTCAAAGTTGCGCGGCCGTCTTTATGGAAGTGAAATTGACCTAAGAAATCTAAAGAATTATTGTGGCGCCATCTAAAGAAAAGTTGGTCTGGTAGGTTGGCAACACTGAAATAAAGTTGGAGCAGAGCGAGTAGAGAGCATGGTCACGCTCCGTAAACTCTAGTGCAAATCTGGCTTGCGTTCAGAAACCTTACTCGAGTTAACTCTAGTTAACTCGAGGCGTTCAAAAATACCAAGTTGACCCTCGTTATAGCGTTCAGAAATTTACTCGAGTTAACTCGCAAGTTAACTATTTCTACCCATGTCGAGAGGTAGGTACAAGTTACTCGACATGCAATTCTCAAAACGCGCGCTCCCGCTCGCTGATTCGCCGTCCTGTGTGCCAGAACGGTCCAATAATTATCAGAAGTATGAGTAGCAATGTGAACAGTTAAAAAAGAAATAGCTCTTTTGACACGATCTCTATTTTGCTGTTGCACCGCCATATTGCTCAAACCATGTTGACTATATATCTCTATGGTTGACTCTCGTCGTTCATAAACGATGCAAACTCGGAGTCAACTCTTACTCTACTCTTATAGCGTTTTCCACTGGGGAACTCAGTGCAGATTTTTACATGCGAGTGAGTTAGACAGAGATGCACTGAGTACATATGTGTCTCACTTACTCTCATCCGAAAAACTTGAGTCGGTGCGCACTCGGTGCACCAGTGGAAAACGCTATTACTCTAGAAGGGTAACAGTTTCTGAACGCAGGCCTGGAGGGATAGGAGCTACCCTCGATTCACTCTAAAATGCTTCACCGAACGCTCCGCGGAACGCGCTGCTCGCGCTCAACATTTACCGAACGCTTTATCCCTAGATCGAGCGCTCCGAGTAATCGAAATGCTTATACCGAACGCAGCTTTTGGGAGACATGACATCTGGTGGCCGAAAGTAAAAACAGAAAGAGGAGGAATAAGAGCAGTCAGTTAATACGTGTTCATATGGATTTGATCAATTGCAATACAATTTTTGTAAATTGCAATCATGCACCCCGCAAAATATTCGCCGCGTTGAGACAATTGACCGTTTTAAAGCATGGACAAGGGGTTTAAAAATTGAGCAAATAAAGGGACAAATAAGAGTGTGTGCATTACACTTTGCAAAATGCATTTGACATGGAGGGCATATTTTTTTTCTTACATTTAAAACACACTTATAGTATATTAAACGCATCCTTGCAGCGAAAAAATCGTCGATAAATAATAATTCAATGACACACGGAGCGAGAAGTAATTAAGGAAGTACACATCGCGCATACGCGGGGTTATAAACATCGAAAAAACTGTCGCATCTGACATCGCGAGTATATTTATCGTTTTTCATTTACACTTGGCGGATTTTTTATGTACACCATCGCGTAATATACGTAAAAAATACACTCATTATCGCGTTTAATCGTCAAAAACAGGGAGTGGGTATAACCCGATAAAATCCACGGCTGTTAAAACTCGACAACTGCTGTCAGCTGTCAGTCAGTTCGTGTAGACGAGGCAATTTTCTATCTATGAATTTTTCGACAAATCGACCAATTCGCTCAAAAACCGATCAATCTCAGTGAATTGCGTTGGGCAGGATTTGTACCGCCCCAATCGCATATATTTTCTATATTTATTAACATTTTGGCAAAAAACTAATACTGAACATACCCAGATAGAACACTGACGTCTAATATACGTATATACGACGTCGCCATCGACGTCTGTAAGACGTATTTAGTACGTATACTGAAGAGCTAAATGTCCGGCTAATATCTGTATATTTGACGTATATAAGACGTCGAATATACATAAAAAATGACGTATATAAGACGTCGAAAATACATAAAATCTACGCACAGCACAATAATATTTTAAAAAAACATAAACAAAAACGAAAAACATTACTGGCGGTTCCATACGCATTTTGTCGTTGTTATAGGTCATAGAAAAGTTACACTGAAAAAAAAAAATAAATTCTGCACTGATTTCTCGATAGAATTTTATTCTGCTTCGACGGGGACTCGAACCTGCGACCTACCTACCCTGTTGAAAAGGACTCATAGAAAACTATAAAAAAAAAATATTCAATGGGAAAAAGGTGTGTATGTGGCCGCGAACGGCCATACAGGTACAGGTTAAAACAGATTTTTGAATTGTTGTGTCGATGAATGAGAATCTATCAGTTGTTGTAATTGCCAATAAAGTCGCATAAGAATCATGAACTCACCTTTGGTGTGTATCTGGAAAAACTGATACAAATATGCTGTTTAACTGAATGAATAGGAAAATTACATTCAATACAACGCCAGGAATGTATGGGTGCGTATCTGAGGTTCATATGACGATTTTATTTTTGTACATAGTAGAACTTATGCGAATTTCAAGAATTGTTTTCTATGTGAATGTATCAGAGATAGCAAAGTCCGGTAACCGTTGGAATTGTAAGAAATTTGCTGTCAGTATGAATCAGGTATTTAGCCTGTCAGAATTTATTTGTTTTTATGCCCATTATCGATGGATGAATTTAAGAGAATCTATTACTAAAATATAGTGATTAGCATCACTGGATTTATGAGTATTTGCAGGATTTGTATTTGATAGATTTTAGATTTCCTATGGGTATCAATTAGGTATTTAGCTCATCAGAATTTATTTGTTTTTATGCCCATTATTGATTAATGAATTAATGAGAATCTATTACCAAAATACAGTGATTAGCATCACTGGATTTATGAGTATTTGCAGGATTTGTATTTGATAGATTTTAGATTTCTTATAGGTATCAATCAGGTATTTAGCTCGTCAGAATTTATTTGTTTTTATTCCCATTATCGATGGATGAATTTAAGAGAATCTATTACCAAAATATAGTGATTAGCATAGCTGAATTTTTGAGTATTTGCAGGATTTGTATCTGATCGATTTTAGATTTCCTATGGGTATCGATCAGGTATTTAGATCTTCAGAATTTATTGGTTTTTATGCCCATTATCGATGGATGAATTGAAGAGAATCTATTACCAAAATATAATGACTAGCGTCGCTGGATTTATGAGTATTTTCAAGATTTGTATTTGTTAGGTTTGGAAATACTATGCGTGTTACCATAGGACGAATCGTGATATAAATCTTCGCTTCCCTTTTCTTCACTTGCGCGTGAATCTTCACTCGCCTGGAGGCCTGATACTCTCCTCGACAGTAAAATATAGCCGCCTGTATCAGCCATGTTTACAAGAATTTCCCTGTGCCCTCGTGCAAATGCAATACAATAGTGCATTGCAAAATAGTAGCTGCAAACAATATTCTGAGTAATCTCACGGAATGAAATGAAATAAGGAAATCGAAGGGGGTGAGAGATGGGATACCCAAAGGGCGAAGAATGGTCGTACTATTGGGGAGAAAAAAGAAATAAGAACACAGACGATCATTTTTTTACCGATGTAACACACTTGGTTGAAAGGAATAAAAAAAATATTTATAAGAATCTGTTCAGTTATGATATATTTCTTAACTCCAAGGCGAAAAATATTTATTAAAATATTTTTCACAATAATCACAGATCAGATACTTAGATCTAAAAACAATATGTCACCTCTTAACCCATTTCCTCCCAAATGTCCAAAATCTGTACCAGGGATGGGCAACATCGAATGAAAAAGTATTTATACATCATTAAAATACAAAATACTTTTCCACTCATCATTTATTTCGGGCACGAGTGACGAATGAATTTCCACTCACCATTCGTTTTGCGTTTGAGTGACGAGTGGTTTTTCATTCTGTTTTCATTTCGCGTTCGAGTGACGAGTGGATTCCCACTCGTCATTTATTTCGGGTAAGAGTGGCGAATGAATTTCCACTCGCCATTCGTTTCGCGTTCGAGTAACGAGTGGTTTTTCATTCTGTACTTATTCCGCGACCGAGTGACGAATGGATTCCGACTCGTTGTTTACATACGAACTGAGGGAGAGATCATAGCTTTTGATCTCTTCTTTCGGATAGCGTGGTCAAAATCAGCCTACGATTTTTTTTTTTTAAGTTATGACCATTTTTTCGAAAAAGAGCCGAACTTTTTTTCCAAAAAATTGTAGGCTGATTTTGACCACGCCATTCGAAAGAGGAGATCAAAAGCTATCGACCTATGTGTTTTTTTTCCAAGCGACGTTTTCATCAAAGGTTACATCGCCGAAAGTCGTGAACAAATTTTGGACATTTGGGACGAAATGGGTTGAATAACACAAAATATAGTAATGACTTTTTTTTTTTGCTCCAATGCGAAAAATATGCAATGAAATATTTTCAACAAAATCACAGATTAGTTACTTTGATCAAAAAACATGTCGCCTCTTAAATGACACGAAAACAAAAATATCATATTTGGTATCAAGTGCTTCACGAGGTATAGCTTGATTTACCGAGAACTAGAAATGCTCTTTTAAAAAAAAAGAATAGTTGGGTTAGAATTCCCATAAAAAAATCGAAAAAAAGAGGGCTCAACTTTAAAAAAAAAATGAAACAAAAACAGCTGACTCGTGATTATATCACGAGGTAGCTTGATTTACCGAGAACTAGAAATGCTCTTTTAAAAAAAAAGAATAGTTGAGTTAGAATTCCCATAAAAAAATCGAAAAAAATGAGGGCTCAACTATTAAAAAAATGAAATAAAAAAAGCTGACATTAAATCACGAGGTAGCTTGATTTACCGAGAACTAGAAATGCTCTTATTAAAAAAAAAAAAAATAGTTGAGTTAGAATTCCCATAAAAAAATCGAAAAAAAGAGGGCTCAACTATTTAAAAAAATGAAACAAAAACAGCTGACTCGTGATTATATCACGAGAATACCGAGAATTTACCGAGAACTAGAAATGCTCTTATAAAAAAAAATAGTTGAGTTAGAATTCCCATTAAAAAAATGAAAAAAATTAGGGCTCAACTCTTAAAAAAATGAAACAAAAAAAGCTGACATTAAATTACGAGGTAGCTTCATTTACCGAGAACTATAAATGCTATTTAAAAAAAAATAGTTGAGTTAGAATTCCCATTAAAAAAAAAAAATGAAAAAAAAATGAGGGCTCAACTATTAAAAAAATGAAACAAAAAAGCTGATATTATATCACGATTTAGCCATTATTTAAATGACAGTGTATTGGGGTTCTCTGATTCTTTCGAATCATCACCCTCGCTTTCGGTGCAACTCTCGTAGACTCCGCCGGAACTCGTGCTGCCATCATCATCACTGTCGCCGGAATTCTTTTCGTCAATTTGTACTGAATTTAGAGTAGTTAATTTTTTATCCTCGTTCGCATTCTTTACTCTCTTTTTACGAGTTATATCTGAGATGTTTCCTCGAATATACTCTGAGCATGATTCCAGCTCGCTCTCAATCATTTCTTCCGTACATTTTTTTCACCTCAGGTAATGTTCAAATATATCTGAAATTACAATATGAACAACTGTTATGTCAATTTGGATCAAACCAAGTAAAAACACATAGAAAACAAGTAGCTTAATTTTACCCGCGTCTTGAAAATTCCATCAAACACTGATACAATATCTTGCTTCCGGGAGTAAATAACGCCAATGGAGGGATTGAAAATATATTTTTCTCACTTAAAATGGATAAATAGTAACCGTTGCAAAGGTTCGATAGATACCTCTGATAAACGATAGGAAGGATCGGAAGGATGGGGAGAATCTATCAGAATCTATCTGGCGCGATATGTATTTGTCCCTGCCTGTATATGTTTCTATCGGTTCTATCAGTATAATGCGATGGAAATACCGCAAGGAGACGCCTTTTCGATGGGATCTTTAAGCAGAATCCACACTGTTACTATGTTCAGGCTGTATGAGGAACACCTCAAGGCCCTGTGTATATTCTTTATAAAAAAAAAAAATTAAAAAAAAAAAAAAATCCATGGACATTACGAAGAAAAACCGATAATATCCGTGTCAAACCAAGTAAAAACACATAGAAAACAAGTAGCTTAATTTTACCCGCGTCTTGAAAATTCCTTCAAACACTGATACAATATCTTACTTCCGGGAGTAAATAACGCCGAAGGAGGGATTGAAAATATATTTTTCTCACTTAAAATGGATAAATAGTAATCCTGTTGCAAAGGTTCGATAGATACCTCTGATAAACGATAGGAAGGATCGGAAGGATGGGGAGAATCTATCGGAATCTATCTGGCGCTATATGTATTTGTCCCTGCCTGTTTCTATCGGTTCTATCAGTATAATGCGATGGAAATGCCGCAAAGGAGACGCCATTTCGAACAAGACTTAATTCAGAAAAATCTAGTGTACTTACATTTTTTTCGGAATTCAGTAGTCGAAAACAGCCTGTCAAATCACGTTTATTCACGTTTTTTTTTTACCTTTATTAACTTTTTCTGTACGTCCATTCACGTTTATTTCACATTATTTATTTCACATTATTTATTTTACATTATTTATTGTGTTGTCACTGGTCACGATTATTCGCGTTTTGTTTTCTTTTTTTTCAATAATCTCACACGTGCTCGTTCGGAATCCAGTTGGCTACTGACAAAGGACAAAGAATGGATCGCGCTCATGGTGGAAGGATTACACACCATGATCGCGCTTGGTACTTGCCTCTCCCCCGACGCGGTTCTAACGGTCGCGTAGCAGTGGTGCGGTTGTCGCGCATGCGCGTACCGCGCCAGGCCATAGCATTGGGCGGCAGTGACCAAAGTCACCGTCACCACCGAACAAAGATTACCTACCTATCTCTCTCGCTCTCTCTCTCTCTCTCTCTCTCTCTATTTCGCATATACGTTGCAAGATTAAGTTAAGGCCGAAGCACACAAAACTCCACAAGCCATAAACAGACTGGCATAAGCTTTTGCGCATGCGCTATGGCAGAATAAAAAGGCCATGCGCATGCGCAAAAAATTATGCCTGTTCTGTTATGGCTTCTGGAATTTTATGTGCTTCGACCTTTATAGCGATGAGAGAAGAACCAGACGTGTTCTGACAGGCGTGAGCCACACGACAAAGCGTTTGTGCCTATACTTTTGTCCATGAAAAATTCATAATTAGTAACTTTAATTTTTTTCCATTAATATGAAATTATTAAAACTCTTTCATGCGTGTTAGAATCTACATTAATAATGAAGGAAGATTATATAGAAACATTAAATAAAAAGGAACATTAAATTATTTAATAATTTCGGCTAGGCATTTTATTATAAAAATCTTTTATATGTGTGCCCATACTTTTGTCCACCACTGTATACATGGTTGAAATGTGTAAACAATAGAACAACCCTTGGTAAACCGTACATCTGTTTCTATCTGGAACCAATTAAAATCCCAAGGCCACCATGTGCTGCAAAATACGAAATAAAATATGAAAATAATCAACTTATTTAAATAAGTTGATTTAAATAAAATATGACAATAATAAACTTATTTAAATAAGTTGATTATTTTCATATTTTATTTTGCATTTTGCAGCACATGGTGGCCTTGTATTTTATCGGAAATTAACCATTGGGGAAAAATGCAATATACAGGGTGTTCACGATAACTTTGGCAAAAATTACAGGGTGGGTAGAGGACCCAAAAACAAGGATTTTGAGTATTGGAACCCATGTCCGGAAATGTACCCATACAGAGCTATGGCCATTTTCCGATTTTGGTTTGCGCTCCCGTTGCGTACTCGAAACTCGCCTCTATCAGGTGTGCCGCGTGTAAAGGAGATAACAGTCATAAAAATGGCAAGTTTTGCGTCGACATGGTGGGGTCTTAATAACATAAACAACGGAAAGAAAAACAAAAACATCATAATTTTGTACTAAACTCAACAAAAACATCACAATTTTGTACTAAACTTGAAACAAAACATCTCAAGGTTTCATGGAACTTAACAACAGAAACTGAAAAACGGAAAACAAAACAAAAACATCATAGGTTGTACTAAACTCAACAAAAACATCACAATTTTGTACTAAACTTGAAACAAAACATCTCAAGGTTTCATGGAACTTAACAACAGAAACTGTTGTTTCTGTTTCTGTTGTTTTCGTTAAGTTTTCCCTTTTTAAGTTTAGTAAAAACTTAAATGATGATTAAATTGATGAGTTGAGTAAGAAATTATGATGTTTTTGTTTTGTTTTCCGTTTTTCAGTTTCTGTTGTTAAGTTCCATGAAACCTTGAGATGTTTTGTTTCAAGTTTAGTACAAAATTGTGATGTTTTTGTTGAGTTTAGTACAAAATTATGATGTTTTTGTTTTTCTTTCCGTTGTTTATGTTATTAAGACCCCACCATGTCGACGCAAAACTTGCCATTTTTATGACTGTTATCTCCTTTACACGCGGCACACCTGATAGAGGCGAGTTTCGAGTACGCAACGGGAGCGCAAACCTAAATCGGAAAATGGCCATAGCTCTGTATGGGTACATTTCCGGACATGGGTTCCAATACTCAAAATCCTTGTTTTTGGGTCCTCTACCCACCCTGTAATTTTTGCCAAAGTTATCGTGAACACCCTGTATATATTTTTTGACTCGTCAAGCGTACATGCTGCTGCAATAGAATAAAAAAAAAAAATTTTTTTGCTTTCAAGTTGCGAAAATACCCCATACAATCTGATAAGAAAACATTCGTAATATACTCATAAAATCGGATGAAAATGAAGTTGGGCTTAGGATGATTAATGCATATAACATCGCAGTCTGGAAATCCCATCAGCTTCGCATAGAGCTATCGGTTAATTGGTATTCCGGAGGTGTCATATACAATCTTATAAATGATACTTTTTTTGTAGATACTGATAAAGCACTTAACTATTTTGCCTCATAAAATCCAGTACAAGCTTCAATAGAAAATTACGATAAAACACGATGAACACCATGTTGCAATGTACAGATAAGTACGAATAAATGCAAAAAAGTTTCTATCAGAAGAGATATGTGTATGTGGCCGCGAACGACCGCATAAACTCTGTTAAATAATTAGGCTAAATTTTCTCATAAAACCCAAGTACAGATGAAAATTCTTTATGGGATTATTCGAATACATACAGTGCTGATAAATTTCCGATTATAACATATTCATTCTGTTATGTAAATTTCCCATAACAAATTACACATTACAATTTCTGCAATTGCTGATTGAAACAGATTAAATCTTTGGGGAAGATGCTGATAAATGCGGCAGATTGTATAAAATTCATATAAAGACGCATTCAGTCCATATCCGTTATTCCTTATAAAATCTTTATGTGTCGAAAACTGATTCGTACCGTTGAGTTCATGTGACGAAAATCCAAATAGAAACACATTTCTGATAAAATCAGGCAAATTCTCATACATTTCAAAACTTCGATTTTTTGGTGACAGATACACCTGGTACATACGCATAGCTTCCTATAAAATAACGATGGGTTTCTATATGGGTGTATGAGTCCTTTTCAACAGGGTACTTATCCTACCTATCTTTCTAACACGCTACCCACTACGCTATCGACTGTTTATGAACTTTGGTAATTCATATCATGTATTTGACACGCCAGAGAACACTTGATCAGTTGTATGTTAGGAGCTACTCAAGGGATGGTGGTGGTCGCGTTTTCAACCCGTTTTTAGTATAACCATGTCAGTTTTTGAAGAAATTACAAAATTGAACGTGGTGAATCCAATATGGTGGATCCAAAATTCTAAAAATTCCATAACTTGTCTGATTCACGCTAACTATAGTCTTCGCAAAGAGAGATAGAACATAGTCCCTCTATTTTCTGTCGCACTCAGTTCTGCTGCCATCACGTTTAGGACGGTAGACGGAGTCCATATATATACTATATATATCTCTCTATAATATAAAGATATATCGCCGCTGCCGCCGCCGCCGCCGCCGCCGCCGCCGCCGCCGCCGCTGTTTCAGGATTTGAGCTTATACCGGGTGTCCAATTTGAAAAGGATGACTAAACCCAAAACCCAAACCCAAAACCCAAACCCAAACCTAAGTGAGGGCGCGTAGCGCCCTACGCACCCCTAGTATATATATATATATATATAATAGGTTCATGATCTCAATTCGGATCGCGCGCAAAACTTATTGCGCGCAATCTTTGTGTTATAATGTATTTATATAGTATACATCATATAATGTAAATAAAGTGTTATAAAATATATTGTAATTGTAAGAATTTATCCATCCACTTATATATATCTCATATAGATCACTGACGTCTAATATACATATATTACAAATATACATGTATATGATATGTATACGTGATATACGTATATTTTACGTATATTATACAATAAGCATTTGACATCAAATAATATACATATATTATATGTATAAGGAACATCTACTTGACGATAGAAACGAAGCCAACTGCATTGCTGTCAAAATCACGTATTATATTCGTATATTGGACGTGTGTTTTTCAACAATATCTCCGTGGAATTTTGTACATCTCATAAACGTATAATATTCGTTCATTATCTTTCGGTTGTAATTCCCAGATCTGAAGCTATTTATATATAAATATATATAAATATTCAATGTACGTATGTACATTAAATATATATATATATGCTTCAGATCCGGGAATTACAACCGAAAGATAATGAACGAATATTATACGTATATATGAGATGTATAAAATTCCACGGAGATATTATTGAAAAACACACGTCCAATATACGTATATAATACGTGATTTTGACAGCAATGCAGTTGGCTTCGTTTCTATCGTCAAGTAGATGTTCCTTATACATATAATATATGTATATAATTTGATGCCAAATGCTTATTGTATAATATACGTAAAATATACGTATATAAAATTCTTTCACTACATCAGTTAAATAGCACCACAATATACACTCAATATACGTATAATATACGTATAATATAAGTCTATCATAGACGTATACATATCATATACATATATACCTAAAATATACGTATATTAGACGTCAGTGGTCTATCTGGGTAGTCATGTATGACTCATGCCAGAAAAGTGGCCATGTCTGATCATACCAAATCGTGTATGATCATACCAAATCGTGTATGATCATATCAAGTCATGTATGCACTGCAAATCCAAGCGTTTAGTAGTAGTAATAGTTTATTTATTATTTATGAATTAGCTATTAGGAATGATCGATGAACGAGCTTAAAACTGTTATTCCATTATTTTCGAAAATCCTGTAAATTTTGGAAAAAAAAATAAAATCATTGACCGGGACGTGAACCCACGACCCTCCGCAGTAATCGAATTCAGCACTTTCGATCCTTAAATAATCATTAAAAAAAAAATTAAAGATTTTGAGAATTTTTTTTTTTACGAGTGTTTCCGGCTTCGTGGTCCGGACGTTTTTCCGTCGAAATTAATTTTGAGCCTACCTGAGATTTCACCTGAGACCTACCTAACGACCTACCTAACGAGCGACACTCTACCACTACGCTATTGATTCCTTATGAATTTCTTGTATTTAAATGATATTAGTATACGAGTTCTAATGAAAAAGCACTGTCTCACCGGGCTCGATAGAAGAGCGTGATATTCAGTAAAAATGTGATATACAGTGAACAAATTTATTCAATTGTTAATTAACAAATGGATTTGTTTAATAATAGTTGTTATTATGTAATATGGCTGGATAGAATCGCGTGATATTATTCAGTAAAAAGGTGATATGCAGTGAAAAAATTTATTCAATTGTTAATTAACAAATGGATTTGTTTAATAATGATTTTTATTATGTTATTTATATAGGTTATTAAGTTGGTTATTATGTTAATAATTATTATGGTAATAAGGTAATTATGGTATATAATTATGGTAATTAATAATTATTATGGTAATAAGGTTATTATGTTGTTTAATAGTAAATGTTGTTTAATAATCATTTTTATTATGTAATAATGATAATAATAGTTGTAAAATGTCGCAAAATGTGTGATTTACCAATAAATGTGTTATTTTAACACGAATCATAAAGTGTGTAAAGGTTTAATGCGGACCGTGCGTGTAAAGTTACACAGAAAATGCGGGTAAAAGTAGCATAACACGCATATGTGTGTTGCTTTGAAACACATTATGCCATTTACACGTGTTATTTAAAAAATTACACATCTTTTGCGTGTAACATAACACACTTGGATTTGCAGTGTGGTCATATCAAGTTATGGATGATCATATCAAGTCGTGGATGATCATACCAAGTCGTGTATGATCATGCCAAATGATCTATAAATGGTCAAAAACGGATGAATCTATATTTGTAAAAATAATTTTTTTTCCAGATTTTGATGGACTTCATGAGAAACATTTTATTTGGGGTCGGATTTTGAAAATGAAAGAGTGAATTCATCCGCTTTTGATTGTGAAATGTATATATGATCACATATGATCATATATGATCATATATAATATGGTTTAAAACGATTATATATATTGTTATGCTGTATAGTCCATAAATATAAATTTACATACGATCCACATGTTCATCTATAATATAATGGTCATATATAATCAAACATAAATGTATGTATGACCATACAGAATATCATATAAAATCGTATAGGATCTTATATAACTTTATATGCAATTATATATGACCATACATAACATCATATATGAATATAGTTCCTATATAAATTCATGTATGTTTATATATCAACGTACATAACTTCATGTATCATGTTCATACACAATCATGCATAAATGTATATATGATATATACATGTTCATATCTAATGTTATATGCTTATATATAATCAAACATAAATGTATATATGATCTACATGGTCATATATAATACTATACATGGTTATATATGATCATATATAATGCTACATATGATCATATAGGATTATACATGAAGTTATGTATGTTGATATATAAACATACATGAATTTATATAGGAACTATATTCATATATGATGTTATGTATGGTCATATATAATCATATATACAGTTATATATAATCCTATTCGATTTTACATGACGTTATGTATTTTCATATATAATCATACATAAATCAGGCATGAACCAGATATGTTCATATCTGAACATATCTGAACATATCTGGTTCATGCCTGACTCATATAAAAACATTTTTTCCCGGGATGTATGAT
Source organism: Rhorus exstirpatorius (assembly GCA_963564615.1). Lineage (NCBI taxonomy): Eukaryota > Metazoa > Arthropoda > Insecta > Hymenoptera > Ichneumonidae > Rhorus > Rhorus exstirpatorius. The sequence goes on along the minus strand of OY751314.1, from coordinate 1,839,226 downwards.
CCTATACGATTACACATGATGTTGATGTGTATGTTCATACACAATCATACATAGATGTATATATGATATATACATGTTCATATCTAATGTGATATGCTTATATACATAATCAAACATAAATGTATATATGATCTACATGGTCACATATAATACTATACATGGTTATATATGATCATATATAATGCTACATATGATCATATACGATTATACATGAAGTTATGTATGTTGATATATAAACATACATGAATTTATATAGGAACTATATTCATATATGATGTTATGTATGGTCATATATAATTGCATCTAAAGTTATATATGATCCTATACGATTTTATATGATGTTATGTATGGTCATATATGATCATACATAAAAGTATATATGATCTACATGTGCATATATGATGTTATGTATGGTCATATATAATCATATATAAATGTATGTATGATCATATATAATCATACATAAAAGTATATATGATCTACATGTGCATATATGATGTTATATATGGTCATATATAATCATACATAAATTTATGTATGATAATATATAATCATACATAAATGTATGTATGATCATATATAATCATACATAAATCAGGCATGAACCAGATATGTTCATATCTTATCATATCTGAACATATCTGGTTCATGCCTGACTCATATATAAACATTTTTTCCCGGGACCGATGAAATAAAAGAGAAATATCGAGTTAATCGCACTGGTTTCTGAACGCGACGGACTATACGAGCTGATTGAAAATAAATTTGGCAACGCCGCATAACCAACTCAAACTATCGCACGCATATATGTGTGTCTATATATATGTATATATATATATATATAGATCGGAACTTGAAAAATAAATGCAAAAAATAAGCAGTGAAATAATTTCACCATTTGCGGTTCGATCACAAAATAAGTGAGGTTAGGTTCACATGCTTCACGCACGCACCCATACAACTCTGACACACGACACACGCATTCTTCCGCTAAGCGATGTTGCCACCTAACCTTCTTCGCCATATAACTGCTAGAATCATGCAAGTCTTTTCTTATGAAAATTTTTTTTCCTAACAATTAAAGTGTTCAAAACACAAGCATATTAGTAATAAAAAATTAAAATAATTTTTTTAGTCACTATTTAAAAATAAAAATTTAGCAGAAAATCCAAACACTATTATGACTCTGAAGTTTCGATAATACCTCCTTAAAAATATGTGTTCAGAATGCTGGAATGACGACAAGTATGGATTCATCACGATCGACAAGGATAGTCAAATGAATGAGGGTAGATGTAGACGATAGCTCAAAGCCCTAGCGGTAAAAGCAACCGGTTGTCTTGTGTAAAACAACCCTACAAGCAACCGGGCAGACAACGGTTGCTTTGTGCAAAAAAGCAACCGCAAAAGATGCAGTTGCTTGCGGTTGCTAGTTGCTGGTAGTTGCTCGTGCAGTTGTTAGTGGTTGTCTTAATCGATTGGGTCACACGTTTTTCTCTCGCAAATATTTTTGCATAAAGGTAAGCAATTTGAGGGTTTTCGATGTCGCTGATTACAAATTCGAAGTAAAAAATACAAAATTCAAGATGGCGGATCCAATATGGTGGAACCAATTTTTAAAATTTAACGGATTAGCGTGAAACGTGTTTAAGGGGTTTTTGGGGTCGCTGATTACGAATTCGAAGTGAAAAATGCTAAATTCAAAATGGCGGATCCAATATGGCGGAACCAATTTTTAAAAATTAACGAATTAGCGTGAAATATGTTCTAGGGGGTATTTGGGGTCGCTGATTACCAATTCGAAATGAAAAATACCAAATTCGAAATGGCGTAACCAATTTTCAAAAATTAACGAATTATCGTGAAACATGTTCTTTAAGGGTTTTTGGGGTCGCCGATATGACCCTGAAGATATCTGCATACCTGCACATTGGAAGTTTGGCAATTTGTAGCTTTTAAACTATGACTCTGAGAGATATCTGTACAGCATCTTTATTGTTATTTTTTCGATTCTCTAAAAACGGATTTTTTAATATTTTTTTTAAGCCGCATATAAAGCGCGTTTGGGTGCAGTTTTATTCTTTGACACGCGCCCGCGCCTTACCCGTTCATGCAAGAGATTGTTGTACAGGAACTTTTTTGTCCCTTTTTTGATTCTCTAAAATCGGATTTTTTTACTTTTTTTTTAAACCGCAATGCCCGTTTGGGATTCTATTTTATCACACCCGAAAATATAGAGAACCTTACATTATATTCATTTATTACTTTGTTACAGATGTAAAATTTAGGTTCAAAAACATGTTATAAAATTAACTATCTTGGTCGTTAAGGATGTATCGGACGTACCTTCCCAACCAAAAGTGACTTTCGTCGACAATATTGCCTACTTCATGATAAGATAAAAATCGGAAAAAATTTAACTACAATAAAGACGATTTACAACTACAATAAAGACTTTTTAATAATAATAATGCTCAAAAGTTATCAATAATTTGTTTCAACAAAACATTGCTTAACAAATTTTTAGGGAATGTTTTTTTTTGTCATGTGAAATGAATTCATTGATTTTTCTGACTACACGTGAATTTCTTTTAAATTTTCTTATCATTTTGAAATTTCAGGTTTCGGAAATTTGTAAAGGTTGTATTTACGAAACTATTCGTTCAACGCCCTGGAAACTTCTAAATTGTAAAATATACAACGTTTTTACGAAACTATATCCAAAATTCATGATTCTTCCTTCATTTTTCAAAATTAAAAAATTTTCGAAAACCGAAATTTCAAAATGATAAGAAAATTTTTAAAAAACTCATGTGTAGTCAGAAAAATCAACGAATTCATTTCACGTGTCAAAAAGGAAACTTTCCCTAAAAATTTGGTAAACAATGTTTTGTTTAAACAATTTATTGATAACTTTTTGGCTCTATTATTGTTCAAAATTAATCTTCTATCGTCTTTATTGTGGTTGAATTTTTTCCGATTTTTATCTTATCACAAAGTATGCAATATTGTCGCGACGAAAGTCAATTTTGGTTGGGAAGGTACGTCCAATACATCCTTAATGGGTTAAATCCAAACTCCTGGATATTGTATTTTTTCTAAAATTACGGTTTTTCTTATGAAGTATTTAGCAACTTTCTATCGTAACAGAGGAGGACTACGTAATACTGCACGTATGATACAATAAATAACGTCCCCGATTACCTTAATCGATCCCAGCATATTCAGCGGACTTCGGAAAAGAACAACAACCGCATGATCGGTCGATCGCGATTGTATGAACTTAAAGCAACCATCAACAACTGCATTAGCAACCACCAGCAACTAGCAACCGCATCTTTTGCGGTTGCTTTTTTGCACAAAACAACCGGTTGTCTGCGCGGTTGCTTGGGTGGTTGTTTTTCCCGCTAGGGAGGTGCTGAATGCTAAAGCCCTAAACGTAACTAAGAACTTACGTGAGGAAATAAATGAAAGTAGAACGCTATTGGTTGAAGGTTTTGAAACTACTATAAAAGATAAATGCGACACGTTAAATACCGACTTACGGAATAAAATAGAGAGAATTAGTGCGCAAATAACTGAAGATCTTACAACCGAGATAAAAGAAATTCTCAAAACTCCGAATGCTGGTACGAAAAACCTACGAGTGTCCATGCTTAGCATGTTTTCCCAGCTTGACGCTCGATTAAACATCCTTGAGAAAAAATGAGCGAGAAGCGAGCGCTGGTGCAGGAACTACATAAGCCCGCACGCAGAAACTATCCACGTCGGCATGTGGATATACGAGGCTTGGATGAGACTTGGCAAGCGGACCTTGTTGACATGTCGGCTTACGCGCGGCAAAACGGCAATCATAAATTTCTCCTAACCGTCATCGATGTCTTCTCCAAGTTTGCCTGGGCCGTGCCAATGAGGAGCAAGAACGCTAAAGATACAACGAGCGCCATGAGATCTATACTTGCAAAGGGACGCATACCAGAGAACCTACATGTTGATCAAGGCAAAGAGTTTTATAATGCCGATTTTCAAACTCTCATGAAAAAGTATAATATTCATATGTATGTACTCGACATACAGTAATTTGAAAGCATCAATTTGCGAGCATTTTAATCGTACCTTGAAAAATAAAATGTGGATGCAATTTAGTCTTCGTGGAAGCTACAAGTGGACCGACATTCTCAAAAATTTGATTTCCGAATATAACAATAGTGTACATCGCACAATTAAAATGAAGCCGAAAGACGTGAACTCGGAGACTGAGAAGCAGCTGTTACAACGCGTTTTCACGACTCGAGAACCTTTGAAAAAAAAGTCGACGAAATTTCGACGCGGTGACAAAGTGAGAATAAGCAAATTTAAAAATATATTTGCCAAGGGTTATACTCCAAACTGGACAACGGAAATATTTACAATACATCAAGTGAAAAATACGAACCCTGTGACGTTCAGTCTGAAGGACTATCAAGATGAACCCATCGCCGGTGGTTTTTATGAGCAAGAGCTACTCAGAGTTGAAAATCCCGATATTTATCTGATTGAACGAGTATTGAAAACGCGTGGGAATGAAATGTTTGTAAAATGGTTGGGTTTCGACAATGCCCACAATAGTTGGATAAGGAAATCTGCTGTATAATAAAATATTTTAACAAATGAACATTATTGATCTTTTCCATCGCCACCTTCTATCCCATCTCTCACAGGATTATTTTGTTGGACAGGATGTTAATTAAGAAAAAGTCGGTTTCAATATATCTTTTTTTAATATATTTTTTCCTCCAGCGTATCAATTTTATTAATTCATACACAATGTATTCACAGTTTTATACCGTTCATAATTTACCACGCTTATCGCATTCTTAATTTTACTTTCCATTTTTTTAGCTACAAACATTCTTTCGCTTCACGCTCATAACCCCAAGGTAGAGTATCAGTCGTATGAGCGGAGAGAACTCTTTTATCATCGTTCCAGCTTAAAGCGACTTTTTTCTGCCTTACAGTTTGCACTACATGCTTCTTCGATTGAATTAAATTTTGTGTTTCAATAAGATTCTCATGCCGGAAAAGACAATGTTTATAATCGTCTCGAACCTTGTAAGCGTATAGTTTGGCGCGCAGGCCCACGAATTCTTCCATGATTTGACCATTATTCTCATCCTTCATTAACCCTAACACCTTTTTATTCGCTAAAGGCATCCCATAAGGATTGTCAAGAGGATAATCGGAGGTGTCAAATTTGTTTATGTCGAGTTTCATAACATCATATATATTAGGCACTGTAATATTATATATAAGACTATCAGTGTCGGTGTACATTAATTGAGCTTTTTGTCCAAACTGTTTTTTCATATACTCATAATGGAAATCGTAAATATAAATTTTTGATAGGTCAAGGATTGAAAACCCTGCATACAATGGCTTATTAAATTTCACCTTTGCTCTGTTGAGCTCGATGATGACCATATCATCGTCGAATACGGTGCAGCTGTGGAACGTAGCCCTAGCGATCAGAGCTCGAGCTCCGTACCGACCACCCCACTGAGTAACAAGCTTTACTTCCCGATGTTTTCTCACATTCTCCATTGTTTTACCGTAAACCGCATTATTGAGCAGTTTATATAAGTTTTTATGGAACGCATTAGTAGCTTTTTGTCTCAATCCAGTATTTAAATCAATGTATCCCTACTGAAAAAGTTCATGTGATATATCATGTAGAAAAGTACATGATAAATCACATAATAAATTCTATAAAGTTATGACCGATATCAGTGCACAATTTATTATGTACTTTTTTTTGTGATTTGTTACATGATTTATTGTATAGTTCGAATTCACATAATTTATTATGTAATTTATCATATGATTTCTCATATGGTCAGGGTTTATATCGGAGAAAAAAAATGAGGACTCGTGCGGGATCGAACCCACGTCCGTCAGATTCTGAAGCAGCCTCGCTACCACCTGGGCTACGCCGCTTGTTTAGATAAGTTAACAGTTTGATGAATATGAAGTCCACATATGACTGGAATTTATTTTCATTTTCTCTCACCGAGTTTAGCTTTATTTTAATCCAACTATGATTTGTATGTAATAAATAGCGTGGCTGAGGTGGTAGCGAGACTGCTTCAGGATCTGACGGACGATCCTGAAAGATCCTGAAGGATCGTCCGTCAGATCCTGAAGCAGTCTCGCTACCACCTCGGCCACGCTATTTATTACATACAAATCATAGTTGGATTAAAATAAAGCTAAACTCGGTGAGAGAAAATGGAAATAAAAACCAGTCATATGTGGACTTCATATTCATCAAACTGTTAACTTATCTAAACAAGCGGCGTAGCCCAGGCGGTAGCGAGGCCGCTTCAGAATCTGACGGACGTGGGTTCGATCCCGCACGAGTCCCCATTTTTTTTTCTCCGATATAACCCCTGACCATATGAGAAATCATATGATAAATTACATAATAAATGATGTGAATCCGAACTATACAATAAATCATGGAACAAATCACAAAATAAAGTACATAATAAATTGTGCACTGATATCGGTCATAACTTTATAGAATTTATTATGTGATTTATCATGTACTTTTCTACATGATATATCACATGAACTTATTCAGTAGGGATGGCTTCATCAACGATTTCTGTTGAAATTTTAAAACTCTATGAATTTTCTTTAATTTCAAGCCCAATTTGAGACACTGCTGCAAGTTTCGATAATGAATGATATATTTTTCTTTTGTCAATAGCGTTGTCATTAGTTTTATATTTTTGGAGGTGGGTGGTCTGTAATGCTGAGGACAAAGTGGTAAGTCATTATGATATTCGTGTAGCTCCTTGGGATATTCTAAATCAACCTCGAATATGTACCCTGTATGAGAATCGGGAGGGATATTGTCAATATCCGATTTATCAAAGTTTTCCACCCACTCGAATCCAGCATATGGCAATGCCTGAACCATAGCTGCACCATAAAGATTGTTTACGTCGAAATACATTAAGTATGATTCAATTTTTGAGGGGTCAAAATCCTCCCCCATGTATCGATTATTTGCTTTTGCATAGCGATTTGAGCATTGAGCAAGTCCTCCTCTGATACCTTTCTCGATGAACAACAGCATATCAACGTTGGTGATGAGTTCGAGTTCAATGCCGGTTAACTTAAGCATTGCATCGAAAGCGAGTCCAGGAGCTGTATAATAGTGCAACGGATCTAAATTATATATAAACAGCTGCGTCGGAAATTTTCGAAAATGTCAGCTAAAAGGAGAACATCTATTTTGAGATATAAATCTGAATATTCTCCTAACGTTGATATTTTAAAAGTTTTCCAAACATTCATGGCGTGAGCGTATGAATCTTCGGAAATTTCCTCATTATTTAACCTAGAATAAAACTGCTCTTTGGATGGTAGCTCGGTCTCGTCAAGTTTCATCCAACAATCGGTATAATCATATGGGAAAACCCTCTTTTTAGTCATAAGACTGAATTCCGTTGCACTATTACAATGCTTGCGAGTGATTTGTTTTTCATCGCTTTCTAAGTATGATGCTAATTTTTCAATGCTATACGCCATAAATCTATATGAATCTAAAAACCTGACTCTACAAAAGTGCCTCGGACTTTTTTTGTGAATGAAATATATTTCTCCTTATTAATTGGCAGAAGATAAACCGCCCCTTCGAATGCTACGGCTAATACTTTAATCAGAAAATGAGCGTCATATCCCGATAAATTATGAAAAATAACCGGCACCGCGTGAGAGTTTTTATAATTTAAATTACATCCAGTGTGTGCGGGCCCGCGATACTTCCCTGTAAAATGGCAATGATCTCGAACTCTCAACTCGTTCTTTTCGAAAGGCTTCTCACAAATATGACAAATGGTTACAGATTTAAATGCGCTTTGCTGATCATCGCTGAGATGCTCCATTGGTATGATGTTCGTCAACCGGGTATTCACCAAGCTCGCGATATTCTTCAATTCCTCCATGAACCACCCAATACAATCCAAACCTCGATGAGATTTAAATTCCGAAATGGTATCATCGTACGAGCAGTGGAAGTAGTAGGCGATGGAGTGAGGCACATGCCTTTGGTAGCCCATAGTATTCGTCTCCTCCGCAGGCGCAATCGGCTCCAGGAGACATTCGAGATCAGCATATATCACGAACGGAACATTCTCTTTATGCTTATAGTTTCTAAACCTCATGAATTTCGCATCAGCCTCGGGAAAATACACTCTGCACTGGTTCGTGCAGTCGAGGATATGCTTCTGCAGCACGATTTCGCTTTGAAAGTGACAGAGACATCTGTCACACAACCATTTTTTGCCATCATGTCTAGAAATCTGCGTGCTCACTAAGCGTGAAATGTTTTTTATCCATGTAAAGTGATGGATAGGACTCGCAAGATCATCCTCATCAGAATCATTTCTGTCACTCTCGAGCATAAGAAGGTGAATTGTCGATTTAGGAGATGTTTGTTCACTGATATATATCGGCACTATTACACTGTTCTTCCTCTGATTATCAACACCATAAATGTTAATTTTGAGGTTATTCATTTTTTCAAAGGTTGGCACTTTTTTTACAGTAATTGGAAAATCCAAACCTTTGTACTGTAAAACATCACTGAAATGTCTATAAGAGCTTGTTCGATTGCAATTTATAACTGGCGGAGAAAGTGCGGCAGTGACTGCCCATAAAAAGCAAAATTCGTCATTGCTCTCTATATTGATAACAGCACGCTTTCGTTAATTATCTTTCGGAACACTGACGTATGTACCTCCCCGGAGTGGCACGTATTTATTAAAATTCACAGTTAGGTTGGATACTTCGTGCAGTGACCAACCAGACTCTTTCCCATGAAATTCCACAATTTTTTTCAACAACTGATCTTTACATGCTCCTGGAACCACATGTCGATGTTCGTAGAGGGAAGAATTGCCTCATTCCGCGTGTTGAAAAATTTATCCTCCAACGCAGTTTCACCTATTTTTTTAAGTTGAAACTTGCAGGCTAATATTACGTTAACCTTCAAATTGCCATAACGCTGGGATGCAGCTTCCAATTTGGCGAGGATCAAGGGTTTAGAATCATCGAGAAAAGCATCGAGATCTTTATGTTGAAGGTTGATGACTATGCCCGTTTGGATTCTTTTTTTAAACGCCGTCTCCATATCCTTCCATCGCACTTTATCAGCTGCTCCAGAACCAGCTCCTCTTTTCTTCAATTTTTCTATCACCGATAATACCGATGCAATTGTCGCTTGAATGCGCATTTTCTCATGCACTGAGGGACATTCACGCCGAGAAATTTTCGTCAATAGTTTCACGTTTTTTTCCCCCTCCCTAATCCACCTTAGTGCTATAGCTGGTGATGATCTTTTTTGTGAAATTAAATAAGCGTTTTCCATAATGGAAATGAGCTTCTTACACTTATGAGTATCCATATTAGGAGAAAAAATAACCCGAGACGAAAGAAAGACTGCACAAATGTTAATGGAGGGTTAAATGATTGGAGCCAGCAATATATACTCCCACTCCTCCCCACCATTCTACGGACCATCAGCATCAGCAGGTATATCAGTTGCACGAGTACATCTTCGTTCGGGTCGTCGTAGAATAAACATAGGGCTCCAGGGGTAGCGTTGCGTGGCGTGGCCACAAGATTTGACGCAACAGTCTAACTGCTAGACGACATTCCAACGCCATTGTAAAGATTACGCAAGATATCCGTCCATGTTGATAGCAAGAACGCGACTAAGCGCGTCATAGCGGCATTCCATGAACATCAAAGCCTCATTTTCCGGCGGTTTGTCACAATATCTAAACACTGTGCAGGCTCAAGCGTGTTCAGACATGCAATATGGCATCATCCGCTCTCGAAGGTAATGGGAGGGCTCGAAACAGGTCGAAACGCGTCGATGGCACATATCAGCCCAATTTCATCGCAGTTTGAAAAAAAATCTGCCGCAGCACCCTGCGCTACATTTACTCACGCACCAGTCAGTGATAGGGAAACGCTTATATAAATGCGGTCAGAAGAATACCTGTTAGGGGTATTTTCCTTCGGGTGTCGAGGACCAGCCGGATCATAGGCGCCTCTAAGATTTTATGACCTCATGCTTGGCTTTTTCCAGACTGCGGTCTGGTCCTTAGCACACAAACAGAAATGATTTATGACCAACGATAAGGTTGCGACAAACAGACGCACTGGCCCGGGAGGGTAGCGTCGTGTGTGGTTGAAAGGTCTAACGCTCTAGTCCGCTATTTACTTGTTAGAGATAACAACATTCCAATGCCAAGACAAGCTACACTGCAGCTGCCAGATATACAGAATAGCTGCATTCTAATACCACCCTCAAAACTAGCCCCCCACCCCGCCCTACAGAGACGCCAGTCGAACTGATAATCATCAATCAAATGTCGCCATGAAAAATAAGGCGCCCCACCGTTGCCAGAGATAGCGGCATTCCAATACCACCCTCAAAGCTAGCCCCCCCCCAATGCCTCGACCCATAAAGATTAGGTGCCCTCCAGTTGTTAGAGATCCCCCCCCCCCGATCGACTCCGTGCATTCGGACTCTTAAAGATAGCCCCCCCCCCACCCCCCGGGTTCGGGTCTCGGCTAAGTGGTTCATGTCTGAGCTAAAAAATGTCGGTAAATGTCGGGGTAGGGATCTTGGGATAGAACTGTCCTTGTAACACTACTCACCCCTCTGGTCATTTTTCCCGTATCAAAGACGTGACTTCCGTCCCTGGTGTAAAGGACTTAATTGTCTTGACCCGAAAGAGAAGTCAATAACAACCTTCTCGTGTTGCGTCTTTATCTAAATTCCGATAAGCTCCCGGGGACGTAACACATGGGCATTTTTAATTGTCACGCGACCACGGGCTGACCACTTTACGAAACTGACCATGGTCCATTTTTTTGGTCCATTTGGTCAGTTTGGATGGTCAGTCGGATAGTCGTTTTTCCGACAAAACGACCATCCGCCATTTTGGTCAGCTTTTGTGGTCTGTTTGATGGTTTCCGAACTTGCTAGGGTGGTTAAAAAGTGATTGCAAAAAATTGCCCGGGAATTGTCAGTTTCCAGGGAATGGTCGTTTGACGGTCGTTTGACCGTCGTCTGATGGTCGTGTGACCGTCGTCTGATGGTCGTGTAACCGTTTTATTATTATCTTATCTGGTTACCATGAAGTGGTCGTACGACCGTCGTTTAAGCGGTTGCATCTGTGGTTACAGGTGGTCGTTTTTTCGTCAAAAAGCAACCGTAATAGCGACGGTCATACGACCGGTCGTTTGGCTGGTTAAAACGCGGTTGCACAAATTGCAATTTTCGTTTGTATACAAACCAAAATTCCGCATTTCTCGAGACTATTTGCTTTCCCACGTGCACGCGTCTCTCGCCAGAAGAAAACGGCGACACTCGTATTATGAATCGAATATTCTTTATCTTGCAACTGAAAAAACGTTTCCCTCTTCCGAGTAAAACGCCGGCATGATTATCTATAAGAAAATATATGTAAAACAGACACAGGAAACTCGCAACGATCACCAAACTTTTTAACGATAAAAAAACGTGTGAGTTGGCGTTGGAACTCACGAAATTTGATGTGTAAACATTTGAGCTCGCGTCAGTTTGGTGTGGGAAAATTGAGGTCGTGCATTGGTTAAGGAGGTACGACTAGTTCTTTGGAGTCAAAAAAAAGTCTAAATTCATTTTACCCACAGCTGTTCTGATTTATGTTTATTTGCATTGATTATTCATATTATCGATTATAATGTGAAAAATTTTGTGGTAAATGATTAATTTATTGCGCATGAACTAATAAAAACTGAAAAATTAGATTGTCAACGACTCGATAGCAGTCTCCATCATAATAATAATGACATGTCTACCACAAAAACGGACTAAAAAATATTTTAAAAAATCAGCCGAAAACCTATTAAAATAGACTTGAATTACCTCAGTGGAATTAATACGATCGGCAGAATGATAATTATACATATAATTGATACGTGATAAATAATAAAACTCCATAAATAACATGATGGAATTTGAAGTAAACACTTGGCAACGTCGCATTGGCGATGCTATAAGTTGGTATACGTGACCAACGAAGATGACTCTATCCTCGTTGCTAACATCAAAACAAAGCTAGGTTATGTTCGCCGAAACCCATCAGCTGTTACTCGCGACGTTTGACTGACCATTTACAACCGGAAATTGAAACTTTTTTATGATGTAGTGCCAGAACTACACGGTGAAGAGTAATTTTTCAATTTTTTACAATATCTATTATATCTAATCTATCAAGTTTCAGTTTTTCAACGGGTGTAGTTGGATACGTGAGCAGCAAAACCGTGATCACAGCACTTCCGGTTAACCGTCTCCATAAGACGACGTGCTTTAGTAACTCAAACTGCTCGACTTTGCAATTTTATTACGAATAAACTAAACGGTCAATATAGCTCAAATTTTGGCAATAGGCGCATAAAGTATTCGGCAAAAAAATATAAAAATTTCAAGTCCGTCAGTTGGATTCTTCATACTAGTCGTACCTCCTTAATCTTAGCCCGTACCATCAGCTATCAGCTGTCGAAACACACACATTCACGGGCTCTCACACGGACCACGGTGCGCGCTGTACGCTGCTCACGCCTGCGCGGCGCCGATGTCCTATACATAGAAGTGTTGGTTAGCCCCCACCGTGTGGCGCTCTCACACACACATTCACGCGCTCACATAGACACGGATCTTACGATGACGCTCGAAGTCCCAGCTAGCCCCTACCGTAGACCGAGCGCTAAGATGTTTACACATCAAAAACCCGCCCTTAAGTACGCCAACGCGGCATCAGCTTGACTCCTCCCTTGCTCCACTTGGACCAACGAGGAAAATCTCCCCTACCAAACCCAAATTTTTCATCTCCCTAAACTCCATTCACGAAGGTTATAAAAAAACCGAACTCTCCAAAAAATCGTTCACTCACTTACAAAATTCTATCAGTTGACTTCGATTCATCTTTACTATTAGCTTTAGACGATTTCATTACGCTCAGTCTTGGTCGAGAATAAAACTCGCCATTTCCGACGAACAGTCTCAATTCGAAATCCAGCATAAAACACGAAACTCATAAGTTCGTTCGAATCGCGCTCAATTCAATTAAACTTCGTGCGCGCAATTCCAGTGTCTCTGTTATCCGAAAATTTCAAGTGTATCAAACATTCTGTACTCATATTCAAAATATCTTGGTCTTACCAGAGATGAGTAGGGAGATCTCCAACGCTCGCATTTTCTTGATACCTGGTATTTTGGAGCGTCGACGTGACACCTAGGCGGTCAAATGCCGAACTTGTACCATCGCGTGATATCGACTTGAAGTTGTGTGCGCTGAATTGAGCGGTTGCCAACCGCACGGTTTTGCACGAGATCATCTTGCGTTTCGCTGTCACGAATCCAATACTGATACTTGCTGCCTGACGAAAATTTTTCACGAGTTGATTTTTTTTTCAGCTTATGTGCATTAATTTATAAAAATGTAAAAATTGGAACGTATTGTTACGTCATGCGACTTTTTGATGATTTGAAGAATCAGAACATCGCTAAAATATACAAACAGATATACAAATCTGCATGTTTCGTGAATGGGTACATCAAAATATATATATACACATATAATATATTGTAACGGGACCATATATTGGGAACTCACAAATGTCACCCTGACCTCTAGCGGCCAAATTTCAAAGTAATTCTCTCCAGTTGCTGCCTGATGATTACCATTGATTACCATGCAAATTTGTCACTTTTTAACTATAATTTAAAATCTGCTGTTTTATTACAAGAAATAAATAATAAATAAAGATCGAGAAGACATAGTCGATATTTGATGCGAGGGCATGAGATTTTCATCACACGCAGAATATAAATAATCGTTTTAGTTATGTCGTGTAAACACAAGCGACGTGACTTTCAATTTCATAACTTATGAAATATGGACAATAATTTATAAATAAAACATTTTTCATGTGATAGTTTGATATTTTAACTAATAATTTATTGTTCGAACGCATTTATTTAGCCGAAAAGTGACGGGAATTTTTAAAAAGATTTTGAGGTTAAACATGTGATGTCATGTAGGTTCATTGTAATCCTTATGGTGATAATCACTTGATCCGTATCCAATTTGCGCAGTGGATTCTATCCACGCATAATCCTCAACGGTAATTAACCCCATTGTCAAATCTTACTACAAAAATCGTATTTTGCCGAAAAATATGCGGTAATCCAATGTTTACAACTGTTCCCTATGCTGACCCATGCTAACTAGAGCTGGATACTGGCAACGAACTGGAGAGAAGAGGCCATATTGGATAGGCCCCGCCTCCGTGTTGATTCCCAATAGTCCCCATACATAATCACGCGTAGCACACTAGCAAAAGCTCACGCACAGGAGCAGTAACGGCCGACCAACGCAGGCGCAGACGCGTTACACGCCGCCGCACGGCCCCACCATCATACCCAACGATCCATCGGGTATATAAGCACGATCCCAGCACCCATCAAAACCACTCTTCCTCCTATCGATCGGATTGCTTCATCGCGAACAATTCGATCCTTAAGAGACCTACCTCCGAATCGTGGATCTTGCCAGAATCGCTCTGGGGAGATACGCTATCACCGCCCATCCGCTCATCGATCAAATTGCTTCATCGCGAACAATTCGATCCTTCCCGTACCCACCTTAAAACTGGAATCGTTCTAAGGAGATACGCTATCCGAACTCTACCAAAATTATCCCAAACTGATATCCTGGATGCTCGCACCTCAAATTTATTTTCAGGTGCTTAATTCAAACTCGCCTTGAGTCTCTCGACTATACTGAATCGCTCCAGTACGAGTCGATTGGTCATCGGCCATAGGGAAGATAATATAAAAACTAACAAAACTCGCCTTGAAGTCTCTCGACTATGCTGAATCGCTCCAGTACTAGCCGATTGGTCTTCAGCCACAGGGAAAACGATAAAAACTTGATTTTTGAAATTATCCTCCTAGCAAACACGATTTATCCATGAATATTTTCATGGATAAATAAGTGCGCTACGACGACTAATTCAGCGAGCCACTTAAACAAACACGTCATCGAATAGAGATACAAAACCCACCGGTCTTATCCCCTCTGGCATATCACAGAGTTGGAATCCTGAATTTCAAATCATTTCTAAATATCTAAAATTCATTCCCCGAGCCTTCTGCTCGCTTGAAATCTCCGTCCCCCCATCTTGCGTACCACGTTATTGGAATCTTCAAGGTAAAAAGCCGACCAACCACGTGAACTTAAATTCTTCCCAGCAAACCCAGATTCTACTCTTCATCGAGCCTTCTGCTCGTATCAAAGCCTCGGCTACATTTCTACCTCCCCACCCATACCACCCTTTCCTACATTAAATCCTGCCCATGATGACACGTAGCCAAGTCGCGGAAACGCGACTTTGACGAAAGCTAAAAAGCTAAAAATCTCCCTTTCCCCCAAAACACAGTAACCTCAACCCCGGTCCAGAACACGAACCCTAAAAAGTTCTTAAAAAAACAACCTTTCGCTTTCCCCACCCCTTCCGGAGGTAACGCAAAAGGCGAAAACGTTTCAATATATACAGTGAAGAAGAATGAAGAATATATATATATGTATATGTGCATATGTATAGAAGAAAGAAGAAAACAAGAACGTGGATATTATTGAGAGGAAGGGAGAATAGCGGGAACCACCAATCATCGAGGGCGGATTCGGCTACCTTCACACATTCATTATCTAAAAAAATATGTGTTCGTACATGAGCAACGTGAAAGACATGTATGGAGTTTATATGAGAAGCCAGACGAAACCTGAAGAATCACTCTTTCCACCGAGCATTCGATTACGGATCAAAAATCATCAAATCTGATAAGCGGAATACCTGTGCCGACGACAACAACGAAAGGAATTAATTACTGAAATCACCGTTGGTTACAAGAGTGCAGCACCTCACGGTCGCTAATTATCTACCTGCTCGTTTTATGCACCAACCACCTATATACAGGAGCAACTTAAATAAATCAACGCATGCAAATACACTTCAATAAGTCGGATAAGAAGGCGGAAATGACAAACAAATTTAATTAAAAATAAATTCAAGCATGAACACTGAATTATGGGTCAAGTCAATAAAAATTTAGAAAAGAAAAAGCGACACTATAGTGAAGTAAGAAAAGTTATTTTGAAATAAATTTACAGCAATACAAAAAAATTAAAAGTTATTAAATTTTATCAAATTTTTGAAATTATCATATTACATTCTTTTTCTAGAACGCCTAGAGAATAAATCAGTAATAAAATTAATCAAAACCAAGATCTTTTGAGTAAATTTGGTTATTTTGGAACTAAAAATAATGTAAATCAGGAAATAATCATCGTAGAACATTCATTCAAAAACGTAAAAAAAGGAAATCTTTGGCTGAAACACAATTAGTTAAAACTTTATTAATAAAGTATAAAATAAGTAATTAAACGAACGTTAATCAATAAAGTTAAATTGGCGACACCGCAAGTAGGGAGAACAGTCGCAAGGAAAGAGTAATTAGTATAAGAGGGAGAATGTATTTTGATTGGACGAAAGAAAAATTTTATTATCGAAGGCAAGATTATTTAAGGGATGCGAGCCAAATGCGAACACAGAAGGTCGACAAAAGTTCGGAGTAAAGAATCAGCGAAAGTAGTGTCAAAATTATAAACACTTTATTATACTGAATTGCTGAAATAAAATTAAATAAAAGAAAAAAATAAATTAAAATCAACTCTAATTATTTATCGTGAACCATCGATCTCGGAATTTTCTTGGGCTTCCTACGTTCTTTCGGAAAGAGTTTCAAGGATCCAGGATTATTCAAATTTAAATTTTGAAATCAACTCAACCAAAGTAAGTAATTTTACTTCTTATTTGATTTTGTGAATTACCAACGTATCAACGGCCATATAATTTTTGGGGTATTTTATCATAAACAGTTTTTTTTTTAATGAAAGTAAAAAGAAATCGTCAGTGTCAACGAAAAACAAAAACTTAAATTTATTTGGAATATGATAATTTGCGCTCTTCGCCCTTTCCCGAGTATTTTTTCTTAAAGATTAGACTCAAAACAGGGCACTAACTCGATTTAAACTTTTACTTCCAAATAACGTGTAAAGGAAGAAAATCTCTTCCTGACCGAGATAGAGTAAAATGTCAATCGGGACGTAACATAAATTTTGGGGGCTCGTCCGGGATTAATTGAGTGCAAATTTGAACTATATACATGTATAATTATTCAAAATTTTAATAATGAGTTGTGAAATTTTTCTGAATAAAAACGAAAAATAATACTTCTATAATAAATGTGGGGAACGAGATCCAAACTTAAAGTCGATGATGACGTTCTTGGAAAATATGTGTCTGAACGAAAATCAAGAGCCGAGCAAAAAACAGTAGAACAACACAAAGAAAAACGTACATGATCAAGTAACTCTAAGGAAAAGAATAAAACTAATACCCCAATCGTATCACCACGTAATCTGTTAGGATGAGTCACGTCTTCACCGGATTTGGAAATTCACGAACAAAGTAAAGGAACAAATACTGAGGAATCATACGAAGATTCATTGTTAAAAATTGATGCTAGTAACATTGATTTTTCAAATAGTGGAAATGTAACGGAAAAGTTTGTTGAAAGTCCAAAATCAATACAATTAGAGAAAGTGGGAGAATTAAAAGCTAATACTTTAAATTTCGAACTTGTGTCATCTACATTGAATGAAAAATATTTAAATAAAAATTCGGAAGCAGAAAAAGAAAACCATCGGACCTGTGAATTTTCAAATTTGGTTTCATCAGTTCAAAAGAGTTTTGCACGTGATATTCGTTACATACCACGGGGAAGACCGACTTTGAGATTATTACCAAAAGTATGTTCATTTAAAAAGAAAGTAATTAAAAATAATTCAAGAAAAAAATTATTAAAAACGTCTACAGAAAAATCGATAACTAATAAAGAAACAAAAAGTACTAGAGAAACCCTAAAACCGAAAAAATTGTTTGAAAACACCTTAAATACAATGGGAAAGGACGAAGATGGTAATTCCGATGATAAAAATGGTGCTGATAAGCATCAAACGGATAGGAAAAAAATGTCATTACCCCCAGTTGGATCTAGCGAGATAGGAATTTGAGAGATGCTTTAAAATTAATTCCGGAATTTGATGGAAAAAGAGAATCATTAAATCGATATGTGGCAGGATTACAGGATGCATTAGAAATTGTAGGACCAAATCTTGAAAATCACCTGTTAAAATTGTCAAAAACCAAATTATCACCTTCAGTTTGGATAAAGATTTCAAAGAATTCCTTTGATAATATTGAGAAATATATAGAATACCTTCAAATCACATATGACCCACCAAGAGACATTTATCAATTGACGGAGGAATTGGGATGTGCATTTCAAAAACAAAAGGAGACTGTCGATGAATTTTCACATCGAATACAAGAATTAGCATAAAAAATATTAGAAGCATTTTATCATAAAGAGGGATATTTGGATCAAGATGAGAGAAATCGAATTGAGAAAATGGCATTGGGATGTTTTGTAAAAGGAATAAAACTAAAATATCGGCAGGAAGTTAAAGATTTTTAAACACTCAGAGACGCGATCGCACATGCTAAAACAGTTGAACGAGAATTGGATGATTATGAAAAATTAAGAGAAACCGAAGTATTAAAACAAAGAATGGACAAACCTGAAAAGAAAACAAGCATAAATTATCTTGAAACAGGAAAACCAGATGTAAGTAAGAGTACAGAAATTCAAGGTAAGTTCATCTGTCAACTATGTGGAAAGATCGGTCACACAGCTGATCGATGCCGATCTTCTTCCACTCAATCAGATTTAGCAATTGCTATTACGTGCCAATTGTGTAAAAAAACAGGTCACAGTGCCGAAAAATGTTCAACACTGGCCCCTGTTCAGCAATCCAGAGGGCCTCTTATCTGTAAACATTGTGGTAGGACTGGCCATACTGTCGATAGGTGTTTTAGAATACCTACTGCAGTGACACCTACTGGCTTAACCATTTGTCAAATATGCGGAAAAAGGGGGCATTCAGCTGAAAAATGTTATAATCGGCAACAGTCTTTTGAGCCACAAGGTTTTGTTAATGATCAGGGTCTTCAAACAGGGCAACAAAATAACGGGCAAAAATTAGGGATTCAGTGTTACGAGTGTCAGGGTTGGGGTCATTTGGCCAGAAATTGTGGAAATGAAAAGAGTTATAGTCATCAGAGACCACAAAATCAGGGATATCTTCAACAAGATTTAAATAATTTGCCAGTACAGGGAAACGGGAATGGCCCACCAGTACCGGGTGTTCAAACGGGGGCCACTTCCAAAGTACACCCAACTCTCACTATCAATTCAATGCCAAAATAAACTTTCAGCCACAAATAATAGATGCTTTCCTTACTCGTCCTGAGGGAAATTTAATTGCATCTACTGTCTTATTAGAAATAAGTGATTTAACAACTGAAACAATTGTTATGATGCTTGACACGGGAGCAAGCAAAAATATTTTGAAGGAACAATGTTTAGGGAAAGATTTTTCCATTTATCATGATGAAATATTAAGACTTAGTGGAATAACTGATAACTTCGTGTATACCTTGGGGTACATTATAATCAATACTTTAGGAAGAGAAACGACGTACCATATAGTACCCGATAGCTTTCCAATTGTACAAGCAGGAATTTTGTCAACAGAATATTTTCAGGAGAATTTAGCAAAAATAGATTACGAAGAGAGTTGTTTACAAATCCGTGATCAGAGGATACCATTTTACACACGGGAAAGTATAATTTTTCCACCACATACAACGAAATCATTTTATGTGCGTTTAAAGAATAATGATGATATAAAGGAAGGATATTTGCCAACTTTATCAGCAGGAGAGGAAATTGTTTTTCAACAGGGTCTTGTAAAAAATATCGGCGGTAAGGCTCATATTCTTGTAACCAATAATTATGATCAGGAAGTTGGAATAGAAATACCAGTAATACAATTGGAAACTGTTAAACCAATGGTTGAGAATCTACATACTGAAACAAATTTGGGTTTAAGAGATATCAACGCAGGAAAGACTAATGAAAAAGAAGAAATTGAACAAAAAAATTACTCAGGTTCTCGATTTTCCTCAATCAGTAATAAGGAAAAATTTAATAAAGAAACTTATGAAGAAAAATTTCGCGAGGAAAGAAATAATGATGAAGAGATTTGTTTTAATGATACTGAAAAAAATAAAGATGATTTTGTTGAGTTGAAAAAGGAAAATGTTATTAACTATATTGAAGAAGAAAGAATAGAAAAAGAAAAAGAGAGTTTAAAGAAAAATCCGAAACTGTGCTTGGGTGACCTCGAAACTTGCGAAGCGTTAGTGTACATGTCTAAGGAGACCTCTGAGACACAGCGTATGGGTCCCTCGAAGACTTTGAGACATTTCGGAGAAAAAGTAAAGGAAAGAAATTGTGCAGAAATAAAGAAAGAAAGAGAGAAATATGTAGGAAAAGAAAGAGAAAAAGTTAGTTATGATGATATTGAGAATAAGATTTGGGTAGAAGAAGAAACTTTTGTGGAAAAAGATGATTTTAAAAAAGATGATATTTTTTATATGGAAAAGGTGGATCCGAAGGATATAATTGCGAAAATGGGTTCAGAAGAAACTCAAAATTTTAATATTTTTGCAATTAACAAAAATACGAAAATAAAGACCGAAGATAAAAATAAGTGTAACGTCCTGGGTCGAAAAAACACAAATAAATTTTAAAATTTCATTTCATATACCATTTATCAAACATAAAACCGGATCCGTATGATCCGCAGTAGAAATATTTAATCTCTCATTTATTCACGGGAAAAACACGAATGACCAGGGGTGACCCTCATTGCCGGAGTTCTCCCGCCAAGCACGAAATATGCCTGCGAGCATACATACGAAATTTCAGTCTTTAAAATACTAACGAAGCTCGTCGCGGGGAGAAGGCGCGTGAGTGACGAACCGGCGTATGTCGCGCGTTATCACCGACCTCCCACAGATGTTGGAAGCCGGTGAGAATCAGCGTCTTGCCGACTCGCACAAGATTACCGCGCTTATCGCCTAGGGACGAGCCTAAACATAAGCAAAAGTTGCGCCTCGAGAAAATCGATGTACCGGCATTAATTCCGTCCGAAGAGTATCGATGTCTCGACGCTGACTTTGTATATCACTTAAACTACAATCATGCCTCGAGAATATTGATATCCTGGCACCAACAATAGTCGGAATTTCGTCTGGAGAGTATCGATGTCTCGATGCTGATTTTTCATATCACCAGTCGTCATAACTGGAAATGCGTCTGGAGATTATCGTCAGCAGAATGTCGAGGTGTGAGAGAAACTCTTCCCTCACGCGCCGACGTCTCCCACTTTACGCGACAATAGAATAAGGGCCTATATAATGACCATCGCGAATTAAGGACAAGTCAGTCGAACTTCGAGCCTGATCACCCGAGATCACTCAAAGCTATAGCCCGTCGCGAATTATTCAAATTCATTCTAAGTTAAAATACTGTACTTTTTCAACATAAGAATCGGTAGCACGGTAGCCCCGGCAAAACCAGTGTAAGAAAACATAAAAAATAAATAAATAATCAAAAAAAACCAAAGAAAAATAAAACGCATTCGCGTTTCATTTGTGCACCAGCGGCATTAAATAAGAGGGGGAAATTGAACAAACCGAACTTCGAGCTGTCTACATTCTCGAGCGGAACTCCCATCGAAATCCACGTGTTTCCAACACCTCTCTCTCTAACTACAGCATAGTGCGCTAGATGCACATGCTCACGTAGTTACTTTTCTAACTCTCTCTCTAACTACAGCATAGTGCGCTAGACGCACATGCTCACGTAGTTACTTTTCTACCTCTCTCTCTAACTACAGCATAGTGCGCTAGATGCACATGCCTGAGTAGTTACTTTTCTACCTCTCTCTCTAACTACAGCATAGTGCGCTAGATGCACATGCCTGAGTAGTTACTTTTCTACCTCTCTCTCTAACTACAGCATAGTGCGCTAGATGCACATGCTCACGTAGTTACTTTTCTAACTCTCTCTCTAACTACAGCATAGTGCGCTAGATGCACATGCTCACGTAGTTACTTTTCTAACTCTCTCTCTAACTACAACATAGTGCGCTAGATGCACATGCCTGAGTAGTTACTTTTCTCACTCTCTCTAACTACAGCATAGTGCGCTAGATGCACATGCTCACGTAGTTACTTATTCCTCTCTCCGGGTACAGCCCTGTGCACCAGATGCACGTTCTGTACTCTAACCAGCCAACCACAAAACCGTGCACTAGATGCACGCACTGGGGTGGAGGTTCCAACCCTACCATATGAGAGTTCTGCCCGAGAGTTAGGACTCACTCAAAGAGGGGTCACCAAATCTTTTTTATTTAGATTTATATGGGTAAACGCCGCGGTGGCAAGGATAAAAAATTAAAGCGCCTCGCTCTTATCGAACGACATTCTGTGGGTGGAAGTAACGTACAGACCCAACAAAACGGTGAAGTACGGGTTATTGTACCGGTTGCTGAAACGGCAGTGAAAATTGTGGCACAACCCCTACCGGGCCCTTCAACGAAATCCGATTTTCCTCTCGGATCACCGAGTGTCAAGGAGCGCCCTGTGGGAGTAGCCACGATATTTAGAATTCCCGAGGGAACGGCCCCGTACGTTCTCCCCGACCCGATTCTTCCGGGACTCGTTCACCGGCCCCATAGAGATAGTGTCAGCGACGTGTCAACGTTAGGCGCAGACTCCGACAGCGCGGACTCCGACGACAACGAAGAAATTATCACGTTGGAATAAAAACCCGCTACGCCCAAAAAGTAAGTAAAAATTTACCACTTTCATTACCGCGAGCCTCTATCCCCGACCGGCGCATTCCGGCCGAAACAAGAGGCACCCCTATTTCTATTTATACCCTATCGTTCTCACCCAGGACGTGACATAAGCCATGTCAAATGAACATGAAGTCAGGAAAGATAATTCCAGTAATGACAACTTATGACAATGGGATTAATTCAGTTTTGACCGGGGATATTATACTTCATGAAAAAAGAGAGGAGTTAGCTTTATTTCCTACTAATAATAAAGGAGTTACTGAAGATTATCTAGAGAAAAGGAAATGTTATAAGTTCATAGATCCTCTTGTGGGAAGCAGATTTCTGATAAAGGCAGAATGTTTTGCCACAAATATTGATGAGCCAAATTACAATCGATTTGTTAAGGTGCTAGAGTTATTAAGATTAGAACATTTAAATTCAAAGGAAAGAACGGAAATACATGAGATAATTAAACATAGAGCTGATAGATTTCATATACCAGGGGAAGTACTAGGGTCCACGGACGTGATAACACATAGGATTCCGACTACTGACGATTTCCCCGTAAATTCTAGACAATATCGATTCCCAGTACAGCATAAAGAAGAAATACGAAAACACGTAGCAGAGTTACGTGAAGCCGGATTAATTGTAGAATCAAGCTCTCCATATAACACACCTGTATGGGTCGTGCCAAAAAAACCTGATTCGCAAGGAAAACCAAGATGGCGGATGGTTCTTGATTTTAGACAATTAAACGAAAAGACAATAGGAGACGCATATCCCCTGCCAAACATTGTTGATATTTTGGATCAATTAGGTGGAGCTAAATATTTTTCAGTTTTTGATCTTGCATCAGGATTTCATCAGATCAGTATGTATCCGGAGGACCGTCATAAGACAGCATTTACCACTCCTTATGGTCATTATGAGTATTAGACCTCTTTATTAATAATCGCGAGGCTGGTTTGTGAGGAAAGGATTGGGCGAACAGTGATAATAAATTTCACATTTATTTTAACACACTCCAATATATTTCAATTAAACTCCTTACAGCATGTGCGCAGTACTACGATCGACGATAAAGTAAACGTGTGCGAGAGACGCCGGTAGAGCGACGCTTCGCGAGACGCCGATACCCGAAAGAATCCGAAGAATAACGACGAGCCCCGAGGCTCTATTGCATGAGTTCGACTATACTAATCGCGTGGCGCTCTCACACTCTTCGATTTCTCGAGTCTCTAACGCGATAAACCTACTGCTCCAATACTACCGCCGTTTGAGCGTTTTCTTTGAATCGAAAAGATTTTATTTATTTCACACAATTTTCGAAAACGATCTCTCGGCAGCGCTTTTGTGAGAATATCGGCTTTTTGCAATTCCGATGAGACGTACATTATCATTATTTCGTTGCTCTCGACTTTTTCGCGGATGTAGTGATAACGTATGTCGATGTGTTTGGTACGCTTGTGAAAAACTGGATTGTTCACTAAGCGTATCGCGCTATGATTATCTACATACAGCGTTAGCTTTTGCTCGCACGAATAGCCTAAATCGCTGGCTAGCTTGCGCAGCCACACGGCCTCTTTGGTTGCGGTTGCCGCGGCCACGTACTCTGCTTCGGTCGTGCTTAGCACGACGAGTTTCTGCCTCTGCGATGACCACGATATTGGCCCGTTTGCCATGCAAAATATATACCCGGTAGTTGACCTTCGCGTCTCGACGTCGTTTGCATAATCCGCGTCTGAGAACCCTACGAGATTTTTTTCGCTACCGCCGCTTTTATATTCTAGTCCGTAGTCGCTCGTTTCTTTTAAGTACGCGAAAATTCGCTTGACTGCTCTCCAGTGCTCGACACTGTGATTGTTGACAAACCTGCTCACCGCGTTTACCGCGAATGCAATGTCCGGTCGAGATACGGCGGCTAAGAAGACTAGAGACCCGATTGCTTCGCGATACGGTACGTTGCTCGACACCTCGTGACTATCTTCGCTCGGACACAACAGCACGTGCGGATCAACCGGCACGCAGACCGACTTCGCTTCGCGCATCCCGAATTTCTCAAGAATTTTTTCTGTGTACGCGCTTTGATGAATCGTAAGAGTTTTATCTTCGCGATTTCTCTCTATTTGCATTCCGATAAAACAGCTCGAATCCCCGATTTTGATTTTAAATGCTTCGCGCAATTTTTTTGTTATATAGTCTAGCGTTGACTTAGATTTCGCCGCGATAAGCCCGTCGTCTACAAAAATCGCTAAGTAAACAATTTCTCCGTTGACTTGCCCGACAAAAATGCACGGATCTGCTTGACTACACTCTAGATTGAATTGACTTACAAGGAAGGTATCCCAGGTCGATCTCTCCGATTTTGATCTAACGCATATATGTTGTAGTACATTGAAAACTAAGCGACACGTATTTTTTTTTATCTGCCATTAAACACTTTAAGGGGGTGAAACCACCCTCCAAAGTAAGGCATGTCAAGGGGCCATTTGGCAGTTTCACCCACAAGGACATAATATTTTTTAACCAATCCAACTGCAAAAGTTTTCTCATCATGAGAAACGAAAAATGTAATTTTCTCGATAAAAAAAAAAAAAAAACAAGGGGGTGAGCCACCCCTAAATATTATTACATTAATGCCAAAAATGGGCAAATTCAAGTAAAAAAATCTGAAAAAAATATATATTACGTATGAACACAAAATAAAATTGACGTGTTTTTGGATTTTCCCGAAAAAAAAAAAATGGCCGGGGTAACTACCCCTGAATGCTGTTTATCTTGCGTGTATGCGAAAAATGGTCAAATTCAAGTTTAAAAATCTAAAAAAAATGTATATTGCGTATAAACACGAAATAATATTGCCTTGTTTTTGGATCTTCCCGAAAAAAAATATTGGCCGGGGTAACTACCCCTAAACGCTGTTTATCTTGCCTGTACGTGAAAAATGGTCAAATTCAAGTCTAAAAATCAGAAAAAAATGTATATTGCATATGAACACGAAAGAATATTGGCTTGTTTTTGGATCTTCCCGAAAACAAATATTGGCCGGGGTAACTACCCCTGAACGATTTTTATCTTGCGTGTATGCGAAAAATGGTCAAATTCGAGTCTAAAAATGTGAAAAAATGTATATTGCGTATAAACACGAAATAATATTGCCTTGTTTTTGGATCTTCCCGAAAAAAAATATTGGCCGGGGTAACTACCCCTAAACGCTGTTTATCTTGCCTGTACGTGAAAAATGGTCAAATTCAAGTCTAAAAATCAGAAAAAAATGTATATTGCATATGAACACGAAAGAATATTGGCTTGTTTTTGGATCTTCCCGAAAACAAATATTGGCCGGGGTAACTACCCCTGAACGATGTTTATCTTGCGTGTATGCGAAAAATGGTCAAATTCGAGTCTAAAAATGTGAAAAAATGTACATTGCGTATAAATACAAAAGAATATTGACTTGTTTTTGGATCTTCCCGAAAAAAAATATTGGCCGGGGTAACTACCCCTAAACGCTGTTTATCTTGCCTGTACGTGAAAAATGGTCAAATTCAAGTCCAAAAATCTGAAAAAAATGTATATTGCATATGAACACGAAAGAATATTGCCTTGTTTTTGGATCTTCCCGAAAAAAAATATTGGCTGGGGTAACTACCCCTGAACGCTGTTTATCTTGCGTGTATGCGAAAAATGGTCTAATTCAAGTCTAAAAATCTGAAAAAATGTATGTTGCGTATTAACACGAAATAATATTGACTTGTTTTGGATCTTCCCGAAAAAAAATATTGGCCGGGGTAACTACCCCTGAACGCTGTTTATCTTGCGTGTACGCGAAAAATGGTCAAATTCAAGTCTAAAAATCAGAAAAAATGTATATTGCATATGAACACGAAATAATATTGACTTGTTTTGGATCTTCCCGAAAAAAAAAATATTGGGCGGGGCAACTACCCCCGATGAACAAAATTCATTCGGGCGGTTTTTACTCTACGTACACACGTTTCAAAGGTGATCGTGAGGAATTTAATTTTATACAAAATACTGAATCTGCAAGGCAGACGTCGAAATCGAAGGCTGCACAAACGTTGCTGTTATTCGATGTTTATGGTGTAAAAAATCCTTCTGCTTGAAACACTTTTTCGACGATTATCCCTATTGTTCAATATTCGAAAATTAATCATTTTTGGTTTATCATTTTCGTAACGATAAATTATACCAATAAACTTCATTCGAAAAATTACCTCCGATGATTTTTTTGTTTAAGCATTTAATGATATCGTGATAAAACAAACAAACGTTAACAATTCAAAGCATTTAGGGGTAGTTACCCCGGCCAATATTTTTTTTCGGGAAAAACCAAAGACACGTCGAATTTCCTTTGGGTTCATACGCAATCTATTTTTTTCAGATGTTTAGAGTTGATTTGACCATTTTTCGCATACACACAAGATAAAAAGCGTTCGGGGGTAGTTACCCCAGCCAATATTTTTTTTCGGGAAAATCCAAAAACAAGTCAATATTCTTTTGTATTTATACGCAATGTACATTTTTTCACATTTTTAGACTCGAATTTGACCATTTTTCGCATACACGCAAGATAAACATCGTTCAGGGGTAGTTACCCCGGCCAATATTTGTTTTCGGGAAGATCCAAAAACAAGCCAATATTCTTTCGTGTTCATATGCAATATACATTTTTTTCTGATTTTTAGACTTGAATTAGACCATTTTTCGCATACACGCAAGATAAACAGCGTTCAGGGGTAGTTACCCCGGCCAATATTTTTTTTCGGGAAGATCCAAAAACAAGGCAATATTCTTTCGTGTTCATATGCAATATACATTTTTTTCAGATTTTTAGACTTGAATTTGACCATTTTTCACGTACAGGCAAGATAAACAGCGTTTAGGGGTAGTTACCCCGGCCAATATTTTTTTTCGGGAAGATCCAAAAACAAGGCAATATTATTTCGTGTTTATACGCAATATACATTTTTTTCAGATTTTTAGACTTGAATTTGACCATTCTTCGCATACACGCAAGATAAACAGCATTCAGGGGTAGTTACCCCGGCCAATTTTTTTTTTTCGGGAAAATCCAAAAACACGTCAATTTTATTTTGTGTTCATACGTAATATATATTTTTTTCAGATTTTTTTACTTGAATTTGCCCATTTTTGGCATTAATGTAATAATATTTAGGGGTCGCTCACCCCCTTGTTTTTTTTTTTTTATCGAGAAAATTACATTTTTCGTTTCTCATTATGAGAAAACTTTTGCAGTTGGATTGGTTAAAAAATATTATGTCCTTGTGGGTGAAACTGCCAAATGGCCCCTTGACATGCCTTACTTTGGAGGGTGGTTTCACCCCCTTAAAGTGTTTAATGGCAGATAAAAAAAAATACGTGTCGCTTAGTTTTCAATGTACTACAACATATATGAGTTAGATCAAAATCGGAGAGATCGACCTGGGATACCTTCCTTGTTAGAGTTTCAAGGAACTTTTTATTCCAGCAACGCGGCGATTGCTTGAGCCCGTATAGTGACTTATTTAGTTTACACACTATTTCTTCTTTCTTGCACTGTTTGACCCCCAGACCCTCCGGCACTTCCATAAGAATGTTTTCTTCTAGGTTCCCGTAAAGAAATGCCGTCTGGACGTCGAATTGGAGTAGTTCGAGATCCTTCTCGGTTACGGCCGCTAGCAGTGCACGGAGGGAATCGTAGCGCACTACCGGTGCGAACGTCTCCGTGTAGTCCACTCCGTGTCGCTGCTGGAATCCTCTCGCGCACAGCCTTGCCTTGAACCGTTGAGTTCCCTTCGCGGGATCCTCCTTGATACGAAAAACCCACTTTGAGTCAATTGTTTTGGCTCCCAGAGGTTTCGAGACAATCGTCCACGTTTTATTTTCGACGTGGGCTTGAAGCTCTTCGTCGATAGCGCGTGCCCACTGCGCGGCATCGGCGCTCTTTGTTGCCTCCTCGTATGAGTTAGGTAATACATACTCGGCAATATCGACTTCGTACCTCGCCGGCGGGCGAAGTGTTTCTCGCCTTCGCAGCATCCTTCCCTCTTGTTCGACTGGCTGTTGTTCTACGACATTTTCTTCTCGTTGAGCTTCACGCTCGTGTTGGACGTCGCGTCCTTGCTGTTCCCCCTCTTCTTGAATCTGCGGCTCTTCTTCCTTCGACCGAATCGTCACGGTCTCGATTTCGTCCTCGTCCTCGTCCTCGTCAAGTTCTACCTTGCCGACTTGTTCGTGAAACGTCACGTCTCGCGTCACGCTGACTCGCTTCGTTGTCGGATCGTAGACACGGTAATTCGTCGAATCACCCTCGTATCCGACCAAGATCATTTTTCGAGCCCGTAAATCGAACTTTTTGGTGAATTGTTTCGGCGTATGTACGTACGCTGCCGAACCGAAGATCCTCAAGTGACTCATGAACGGCTTCTTACCGATCCACTTCTCGTATGGCGTTGAGATACCGCCTGTTGATATCGTGCGGTTCAGCACGTAGATCGCGGTGTTGACTGCCTCAGCCCACAGCGACAGCGGCAAGTTTTTCGCGTGGATCATTGTCCGAGCGCTCTCCACGATCGTGCGGTTTTCCCTCTCGGCCTTCGCATTTTGCTGAGGCGTGTACGGCGCCGTGTTCTCCTTCTTGATGCCACGCTCTTCGAGGTACGCGTCCATCCGCTCATTACGGAACTCTCTCCCGTTGTCCGATCGCAGGATTTTCATCGCGGTATCGAACTTGTTCGCGACTAACTTTTCGAATATTTTAAATTTCTCGAAGACGTCCGATTTATGGCGCAGAAAATAAACATGACGATAACGAGTCGCGTCGTCTACGAAAGTTAGGAAGTATTTCGCGCCGCCGGGCGATTCGACAGAGAACGGTCCGCAGATATCCGTATGAAAAACTTCCCCCGGTTTTGTCGAAACTTTTTCGCGACTATTAAACGGCAACCGATGCGACTTCCCGAGTCTGCACATCTCGCACACGAAATCGGTTTTATCGTTGATCGAGACTCCCCGCACGAGCCCTTTTTCCGCGAGTTCGCGTATCGCACGCTTATCCACGTGGCCGAGTCTCTCGTGCCATACTCGTAGATTATACGCCGCCGCGTTTGCCTCTTCCGAGCTTGATTTCGCGACTCGAAAGAACATCCGATATATATCATTGTTTTGTCTCACTCCGGAAGCAACTACTTCGCCACCGCTCGTGATATTAACGAAGTTGTCTCGAAAGTTTACCTCGTACCCTTTTCGCGTGCACGCGCCGACGGAAAATAGATTTTTCTTTAAACCCGGAACGTAAAGAACGCCTTCTATTCGCGCGTCGCTCCATAGACCTCTGACAAGTTTCTTACAGAGCACGACACCTCTCCCCACTACGCGACACTCGTCACCGTCCCCGAGCGACACCACGCCCCCGTTAGAGATGGCTTCGTAGTCAGTTAGCCAATCGCGCCGAAAAGTCATGTGCCTCGACGCACCACTGTTCGTTATCCACACGTCGTCTTTGCTTGTCCCGAGAAGCTTTCTCAGCTGACTGCTGCTTGGCGTTTCGGATTCACTCGTCTCACGCTTCGCACTTCGCGTACTGTCGGCAACGAACGCGCAGTCACGTGACTGGTCTTGACTTCCGGACCCCCCCTTTTTCTTCGTCGGGCACTCGCTCGCGTAATGACCCATGTCGTTGCACCTGTAACACTTTACGCTACTTTTGTCCGTCTTTTTCTTTTTCTTTCCTTTCCGTTTTTCTTTTTTATCTTTTTCGTTTTTCGTCGCCGAGAATGCACTGTCGCCGTCCTCACTTTGATTCAGTCTAGCTTCCTCACGAATTAGCCTCTCCTGCAGGTTTTCGAGCGTTTGACGAGCTGGATCCACGCTGTCCCATGCAGTCTGTAGCGTACTGTACCTTGGCGACAGACTCCCCAGGATCTTGGCCATCACGGTCAAGTCCGACACGCGCTCTCCAACGTCCTCGATTTGGGCAGCTAAATTACGAATTTTCGCGATATGTTTGATCACTGAATCACTCGCCGACATTCGATGTTCGTGAAATTTTTGCAATAGCAAAAGTTTATTTGCGGCCGAACGTTGCTCGTGTATCGCGCACAAACTGTCCCACATGTCCTTCGCGGACTCGCAAATGAGCAACGGCTCCATCTGAGCCGGCTCGAGCGCTGACGAGATAAGGAATTTCGCCTTCGCGTCGTCGCGCACCCACTGTTTCGCCTCAGGCGTCGTTCGATCACCCGGCGCAACACGTGTCCCGTCCACAATTTCGTCGATCTCGTTTGCCATAAATAACGCTCTGAGCTGAAATTTCCATTGTTGAAAATTCACTCCGTCGAATTTCTTTACGTGCCGAGCTGAGATGTCTTGCGACATTTCGGATTACGAATCACTCGCGCTCCGACTCACTCCACAGTTGTCCGACCACGCGCGTAATGGCTACCGCCCGCGCCACGTGTTCACGAGCTCCAAAAGAACTTTCCTCACAGCAGATACGCACTCACGCGTGATCTGGGCCCATAACCTATTAGACCTCTTTATTAATAATCGCGAGGCTGGTTTGTGAGGAAAGGATTGGGCGAACAGTGATAATAAATTTCACATTTATTTTAACACACTACAATATATTTCAATTAAACTCCTTACAGCATGTGCGCAGTACTACGATCGACGATAAAGTAAACGTGTGCGAGAGACGCCGGTAGAGCGACGCTTCGCGAGACGCCGATATCCGAAAGAATCCGAAGAATAACGACGAGCCCCGAGGCTCTATTGCATGAGTTCGACTATACTAATCGCGTGGCGCTCTCCCACTCTTCGATTTCTCGAGTCTCTAACGCGATAAACCTACTGCTCCAATAATGAGTACACTCGTATGCCAATGGGATTGAAAAATGCACCTTCCACTTTTCAGAGAGCAATGGATATGGTTTTGATGGGCTTACAGGGGCAGGAATTGTTTATATATCTGGATGACATAGTCATTTATGCGAAAAATTTAAAAGAACATAACGAAAAATATAAAAAGTTAATAGACCGATTAAGAAAAGCTAATCTGAGTTTGCAACCAGATAAGTGCGAGTTTTTGAAAAAAGGAAGTAGTTTATCTTGGACATGTAATTAGTGAGGAGGGACTACGGCCAGACCCTAAGAAATTAGAAGCAGTTCAAAGGTTTCCACGGCCAGTTAACGTAAAAGGAATTAGACAGTTTTTGGGATTGACAGGATATTATAGACGTTTTATTGAAGGCTATGCCAAATTAGCCAAACCATAGACTAACCTTTTAAAAGATAAAGTACCATTTTTATGGGAAGAAAATCAAGAAGAAAGTTTTGAAGAACTAAAAATTAAACTCTGTACTAAACCAGTTCTGATTTTTCCCGATTTTTCTAAGAAATTTATAGTAACCACAGATGCCTCTGGTTATGCAATAGGGGGTATTCTGTCACAAGGATTAATAAATAAAGATAGACTAATAGCATACGCTTCTCGTACCCTTAATGCAGCAGAAGTTAAATATGATACTTATGAAAAGGAAGCTTTAGCGATTGTTTATAGTGTTTTACATTATCGACCGTATTTATATGGACAAAAATTTACATTGGTAACAGATCATAAGCGCTTAATGTGGTTTAGGAATTGTAAGGATGGTAATATGCGAGTATTAAGATGGAGATTAAAATTAGCAGAATATGACTATGATGTAGTATTATAAGGCAGGAAAGACGAACGTAAATGCAGATGCTTCATCACGAAACCCTGTTGAGACTACATTAAAGGAAACATTTGACGAAATTTTTGTGACCACCACAGACAAAATTAACGCATTAACTGATAAAGAAATATTGGAATTATTGAATGAAGATCAAGACGATTGTGACGGTATCAGCGATGAAGAAGTGGAACAAGAACCAGAAGATCCGGAGAACGATTGGAAACAGTCACTGACTCTTTCTGAGTTGGCCGGAATTGAGAAGCCAATTTTACAAATGAAAATCTTTAAGGATTCAGAAAACATAGCAGATAAAACATCAGAAGAAACCGGAATCAATGTTTTAACTGAAGAACGAAGACAAACAAGAAGTCAAACCAGAGCTCAGCAACGATCAAACGAAGTTAACTTATCTGAAATAAATAAAGAACGAAAAATGAAATCGGATCATCAAAATGAAGTAATTGAAGAAAATACAGAATCAGAAGTAAGTGACTTTGAAGATAAACTACAACCGAATAAGGGGATTAAAAAGAAGAGATGTACAAAACAACATCAAGAAAAACGACAAGAGAAGACGCAACAAAAAAAAGGACGACCACATATTATAAAAGATAAAGTAAAGCAACACAAGAAAAAAAGCAAGAAAGTACAGAGAATAACAGATTCGGACGAAATATCGGAGGAAATAACTAACGATAACAGGGACCAAGACAATAACGATAACACTAAAAGTTACACCGACAATGAAAATAGTGATGATCAAATTAAAATCAAATCTATAGGAAATAATAGCAATCCAGATGATGTAAAAGTAAGATTACCAGGGAATATTATCCAGTCTAAGGATCTTTTCTTTACCAGGAAAGATAATTTAGTCATTTTTGTGACAACAAAAGGTGAACCTTTCGACTTAGGGTCAAGAAAATTGGCTGATCGGAATGAGTTACCCTATTTTTCAGACCTTAAATTAGGAACAGCGAGTATTGAAAAACGAAGAAATAAATATTATATAGGTTTAACCGTTAGCGATGATTCAGGAGAAGGTCAACTACAGACCTTGAATCACATTAAAAGCTCTTTTCAAAATTTGAGGAAATTGGCGGAAGAAATAGGAATATGTAGCTTGAGTATATCTAAAACGGATTTTATAGGTTACGTTCCTTGGGACAAAATAACAACAGAGCTCCGATTGGAATTTCTGAATAGCCCATTGAAAATAATCGTTTGTCATGGAATAATTAGGTATCCAGCGAAAACAGAACGCGAAAGAATAATTCACGAAATGCACAGCACAGCTGTTGGAGGTCATCGAGGAATTACTAAAACTTATAACAGAATTAGACAAAATTACTACTGGGAAAAAATGAAAACCGACATACAATATTTTATCCAACGATGCTTACCATGTCAATTAAAAAAATGTGTAAGGATAAAAACAGAACAGCCGATGGTAATCACGGATACACCAGGCACTGCATTTGACAAAGTAGCTATGGATATAGTAGGGCCAATACCGGAAACAAAACAAGGAAATGAATATATTTTAACGATTCAGGACCAATTGACTAAATTTTGTATGGCAATACCTATACCAAATGCAACTTCGGCCATGATCGCCGATGTAATGGTTAAGCGATTTATTAGTATATTTGGACCTCCAAAGGCCATATTGACCGATCAGGGTCGCAATTTCTTAAGTAGTTTAATCAAACGTGTTGCTAAAAGATTCCAAATAAAGAAAATTAGAACCACGGCTTTTCATCCTCAGTCTAATGGTTCTCTGGAAAGATCACATCATGCCCTCGGGGAGTATTTGAAACAGTATGTAAACAAAGAATTTGAGTGGGATGAGTGGGTTGAGTTAGCCGTTTTCAATTACAATACTAATATACATGAAGGAACAAAACACACTCCTTACGAATTGGTTTTTGGTAAACTAGCAAGAATACCATCAAGTGAACCTTTGCAAGAAGAGGATAAATTTCCAACGTATGAAGAATATTTAGTAAAACTAATAACTCAATTACATGAAATACGAGAAATAACAAGGGAAAATTTAATAAATGCAAAATTAAAATCAAAATTACATCATGACCGTAAGATTAATCCAAGAACCTTTAAGGAGGTACGACTAGTTCTTTGGAGTCAAAAAAAAGTCTAAATTTATTTTACCCACAGTTCTTCTGATTTATGTTTATTTGCGTTGATTATTCATATTATCGATTATAATGTGAAAAATTTTGTGGTAAATGATTAATTTATTGCGCATGAACTAATAAAAACTGAAAAATTAGATTGTCAACGACTCGATAGTAGTCTCCATCATAATAATAATGACATGTCTACCACAAAAACGGACTAAAAAACATTTTTAAAAATCAGCCGAAAACCTATTAAAATAGACTTGAATTACCTCAGTGGAATTAATACGATCGGCAGAATGATAATTATACATATAATTGATACGTGATAAATAATAAAACTCCATAAATAACATGATGGAATTTGAAGTAAACACTTGGCAACGTCGCATTGGCGATGCTATACGTTGGTATACGTGACCAACGAAGATGACTCTATCCTCGTTGCTAATATCAAAACAAAGCTAGGTTATGTTCGCCGAAACCCATCAGCTGTTACTCGCGACGTTGCTAAGTCTGTGGGTGCTATTTGATCGTTCTGACCATTTACAACCGGAAATTGAAACTTTTTTATGATGTAGTGCCAGAACTACACGGTGAAGAGTAATTTTTCAATTTTTTACAATATCTATTATATCTAATCTATCAAGTTTCAGTTTTTCAACGGGTGTAGTTGGATACGTGAGCAGCAAAACCGTGATCACAGCACTTCCGGTTAACCGTCTCCATAAGACGACGTGCTTTAGTAACTCAAACTGCTCGACTTTGCAATTTTATTACGAATAAACTAAACGGTCAATATAGCTCAAACTTTGGCAATAGGCGCATAAAGTATTCGGCAAAAACATATAAAAAATTCAAGTCCGTCAGTTGGATTCTTCATACTAGTCGTACCTCCTTAAAGTAGGGGACAATGTATTTTTGCAACAGGGACCTAAGCCCAAGAAATTAGGTGATCATTATACAGGGCCACATACGGTAGTGGAAGTTTTAAGTAATTAAAACATTAAAATAAAAACCAGTAAAAATACACAGGTAGTGCATGCCAATCGTTTGAAGCATTCTCATATAGCACCATCCTAAACAACTTATCAATAAAACCTCTGTAGTGGAATATGGACATCATATGCAAATACAATTATAGAATAAACTCATTTTACAGAATGTCTGGATCAAGAAATGCTGTAAAGATGTTGAAGGATTGGAGCAACGGAGGAATAAAACCAATATACTCCATTATTAGCAACAATAGAGGAATGCACATGGGCATTTTAAAGTCCAAGTAAAATATGGCGAATTTATAACAACTGCAACTGGAAAATCAAAAACAAGTGCAAAAAAATCTGCTGCAAGGGGAATGATTAGGATATTAAGACGACAGGAAGTAGCAGCACCAGAAATTACTGAAGGAACGAGTTTGAAAGAAAAATATAATCGGATTCGAAATTTTTATCTTAACAAAATCAAGGAGGTCAAATTAATGCAATTACATTTGGGAATAATGATATTAGAAGGGATAATGGAAGCTATAAACAGGCAGGGACAAAATATGACTGAATGGCAGTGCGAACGACACTATGATCATTTAGTCCAGACCCTCAATATATTCCAATACTGTGTGCATAAAAAAGTAGTTCAACAAGAAAAATTAATTATGATAGCATTGGTAATTTCTGAAAAACCCTTGCAAATTGTGTTAGAAAGTGGAGAAGAAGGAGTAGCTTTCGTAAAGGCGAAGGCTATCCGACAATTAGCGCTATCCGCTAAAGTACGATTGGATATTAGGGCAGATGGAATGAGAGAGTAAAAAAACAAAAAAAAACTATTAAAAATATCAACATATACTGTAACGATATCGCCAAGCCCCCCCCCCCCCCCCCTTTTTTTTGTCTACGATGCTTCGGCGACGAAGTCAAGCGTGCCGAATCAACGCGTCGTGAGGATCCGGCTTGATAGTGAAGAGGGGACGAAGTCGAGCGCACCGAACAGACGCTTCATGAGAATCCGGCCTTAACGGCAAAGAGGGGAAAAGCGCAGAGGATTCTGGGACAACCCTGGACGGGTATAAAAGGAGGGATTTCGGCCACTAGAAAGGCACTTCGCTCCGAGACCGGAGTAGAGAACGGAGCTCTCACCAGCTGCCTCTATTCTCTCTCGGAAAGACCTACGAAGTCAGAACGGCACTGTTACTCTGCCCGACGACAGAACGCCATTATTAACAAAATCATTCGAGTCATTTAGAATTATATAGAATCAGTAAAAGCATTAATTCATGGTGAATAAAAATAGAAGCAAGACTTTCCTAATCTAATTCCGAGTATTAGCGATGGATTTCCTTGGGATGACCTCGGATTTCCCGCAGCTGAGCTCTCCCTAAAAAAGCCCCTCCTAATTCCGAGCACTAGCGACGGATTTCCTTGGGATGACCTCGGATTTCCCGCAGCTAGGCTCTACCTAAATCGTCCGCTTTATTTCCGAGTACTAGCGACGGACTTCCTTGGGATGACCTCGGGTTTCCCGCAGCTAGGTTCTACCTAAATCGTCCGCCTTATTTCCGAGCACTAGCGACGGATTTCCTTGGGATGACCTCGGATTTCCCGCAGCTAGGCTCTACCTAAATCATCCGCTTTATTTCCGAGTTGCAACGACGGATTTCCTTGGGATGACCTCGGATTTCCCGCAGTTGGACGCTTCATTTCCAAATTAAAATCAATCTCATCTACCCTTAGGGAAAGTTAAATACGAATCACCATAAGTAATAAAAAAGGAATATTGTGAATAGATAATAAGTAAAGACAAGACTGTAAAATAATAAACAAAGAAAAAATAGAAGATTACAACGTATTCTAGTCTTTTTTCACCTGCTCCGTATATTAACGAAGCGCGAATTCACGCGTAGCGTGGAAATCTGTCACAAAGACAAAAGCGTACCGTTACAATACATACTATATAATACATATATATATATATGAGCCGTTCGCTCAAAGAATGACCTAAGTTCAATTTGGTCGTTTTGAGAAAAAGCGATTTAAAGATTCAGCATTGTATGGCAAATTGTTAGGTGTAAAAATGTATAATTTTTTGAATTTTACTTCAAAGACACACTCCTGAATAAAGATTCAACACCATAAAATCGTTGTTAAATACATTTTAACAACACTGAAATGTATAATTAATACAAAATGATTTAGGTCGTTTTTTCGGCGAACTACTTAACCCTTTCAAGCACACATTTTTCTTTACGTGTAATCGACTTGAAACTTTGTACTCGGGGATTTTCGGGGTCACTGATAACGAATCCGCACTCGAAGTTAGCAAATTCAAGATGGCGGATCCAATATGGTGGACCAAAAATACAAGAAGTCCTCTGACGAAAGTAAAAGTTGGTACTCGGGGGTTTTCGGGGTCGCTGACAACGAATATGCACTCAAAATTTTAAAATCAAGATGGCGGATCCAATATGGTGGACCGAAAATTCCAAAGGTCGTTTGACGAAAATAAAAGTTGGTAATCAGGGGATTTCGGGGTTGCTTCTAACGAATATGCACTCAAAATTTTAAAATTCAAGATGGGAGATCCAATATGGTGGACCAAAAATGCAAAAGGTCGTTTGACGAAAATAAAAGTTGGTTATCAGGGGTTTTCGGGGTCGCTAATAACGAATATGCACTCAAAATAAAAAAAAAAAAACAAAAAAAACAAAGAAACAAATAAAAAAAATTACAAAAAACGAAAAAAAAAATTTTTTAAACGAAGAAAAAAATAAAAAAATAACATAAAACGAAAATTTTGTTTTTAAAACGACAAAAAATAAAAAAATTCAAAAAAAAATTAGAAACAGAGACATCAACCGACATGTCCTCGTTCGTGTGTCTCTGGATTTAACTGAGAGCGGTACTTTTTGGAGAAAATTGAGGTTTCCATTTCCTAAATCGTATATGCAGTACGTTTGTATATCGTACTCTAGTATAAAAATTGACCTTGAATAAACGGTTTCTCAGGTCTGCATCGGCCGTGTTACATGCAATTTACAATCAATGGCTCCAGAAATATCTATGTACTGATCTTACGCTAGATAAGCATTGTTTTTCGCATGCAAGTCGCCATGTTAGATCCACCATCTTGCATTCCCGAAGTCTGACCGTGAATTCGTAGTCAGGGACTACATCAACCTCCGAGTATTAACTTTTACTTTTATCGAACCACTTTTTGCATTCTACGTCCACTATTTCAATTTCCAAATTTTGAGTACTGATTCGTTATCAGGTACCCCGAGTACCAACTTTCACTGACATTGCACAACTTTTTGTATTTTTGGTCCACCATATCGGATCCGCCATCTTGAATTCTCAAATTTCGAGTACAGATTCGTTATCAGCGACCCTGGAAACCCCTGAGTACCGACTTTCACTTCCGTCAAAGGACTTTTTGCAATTTTTGCCCGCCATATTGGATCCGCCATCTTAAGTTTCCGAATTCCGAATTCTGTCACGAATTTATTAGTGACAGAAGAGAGCAAACGATATTATCACGTACCGCGCGGGTACCACAACGCACATCAACAGCTGGAGCGCGAGACTAGAGACGCAGCCGCGCGGTGAGGACTAACAACGACAATACTCTAGACGCGCAGTTTCAACCAATCACAAAAAGGTCAATAATGGCCGAAATGTTACGAAACTTAGCAAACATACTTTTAGGTCTCATACCTATGCACTGGTAACTAAATCCCAAAAACGACCTAAAGTGACTTAGGTCATTCTTTGAGCGAACGGCTCATATACAAAATCTATCTGTGGGTTAAAAATGTATCTTTCAGGATGGAAAAGAAAATACTTGGTGTTGCGGAATTTTCGCAATGGATCGAAAATATAAAAAGAACCACAAAAAGGGAAAGATCGGCAACAAGAAAATTAGTAAGAAAAATGCGAAGATTTGGAACATCGACACAAAAAGAAAGAATGATTAAAGAAAATGAATTAAAAATGAAGATCTTTACAGAAAAGGGATCAAAATTAAGCATAGCTATATTATTAATCACCGGTATTATGTTTCAAATAAAGGGACTTGAAAAAGTTATTACAGCAGAGGAGGCGGAATGGCTTTCTTTTCAATTAAAAGCTACGTTAACCTTGCTTAAAATTCCAATAGAGGAGGAAATGTTTAAGAACAAAGACATTCATGTAACAATTATAAGGATCGATCTAGACCCACAAATAATTGAAATGGATTGCGGGAAAGAAAGAATGACTACGGTTAGGTTAATAGCCATTCGAAAGGCAGCAGAAAAAATGAGACAGCTTTTGGATATGGGAACATAAAAAAAAATGATGTATAAAATCACTCATATACATATACATATACATATACATATTGAAACGTTAAACCCTCTTATTAATGTGTGTTTAATGTTTGTGTGTGTTTTATTTCATTATTGGTGTGAGATCGACTCTGGGCTCGATCTGCGGAACACCTGGGTGTTGTCTTTTTATTGACTCTACTTTTATTTTATTTTGAGTCCTCAGTCTTCTGGGTTGGTTACGCTCTCGGAGAGGTGGTCAACCCGTGTATCATCATCGGACAATATTCGTTCTTTATTGCTTTGTTTGGTACAAGTGTTGATATGAGTATTTGAAAGGTGTTTTTCTAGACTGTGTGGGTGTGTGTGCGTGTGTGTGTAGGTAGTAGGGGCTTCGCCTGCCCTTTAAAGGCTAAATTATCTTTATGCTTGACGCTGACGTTGTATTTTCTTTTATAAGGTTAATTGTTTTATTTAATACGAGTATTGGTCACTTTTCGTGTGATCGTATACTGGGTAGGGGCTTCGCCTGCCCTTTGTAGGCTAAATTTGTTCTTTGCTTGGCGCTTACGTTTTGATTTCTTTCTCTAAGGTTTGTTGTTCACTTAATAAATAGTTTTGGTAATTTTTGGAGACCCTGGCTTAAAATTACGCTCGAATTCCTTAATGATTCTCTTTTGCGAGGGCCAGGTGCAATCCTGGAGGCTCGCAAAAGAGGAGGAAATTTATTACCGGCTACAGAGGGCCAACTGCGATGCTGGGGGCTCTTTATGCCGGTATTTTTAGGATGTTGGATTTGGATGATCTGATTCTATGGATTTTTGCTCTTGTAAGGGCCAGGTGCAATCCTGGGGGCTCGCAAGATCAAAGGAGGATGTGATTAGGTTATAGAGAGGGCCAACTGCAATGTTGGGAGCTCTTTATCGTGGATTCTTTCTTGGGAGGGCCAGGTGCAATCCTGGGAGCTCGCAAGAAAGGAGGAGATGACGTAGTTAGGAGATAGAGAGGGCCAACTGCAATGTTGGGAGCTCTTTATCGTGGATGCTTTCTTGAGAGGGCCAACTGCAATGTTGGGAGCTCGCAAGAAAGGCGGAAATGACGTAGTTAGGAGATAGAGAGGGCCAACTGCAATGTTGGGAGCTCTTTATCGTGGGTTCTTTCTTGAGAGGGCCAGGTGCGATCCTGGGAGCTCGTAAGAAAGGAGGAATTGACGTTGTTCGGAGATAGAGAGGGCCAACTGCAATGTTGGGAGCTCTTTATCGTGGATTCTTTCTTGAGAGGGCCAGGTGCGATCCTGGGAGCTCGCAAGAAAGGAGGAAAT
The DNA here is from genome assembly GCA_963564615.1 of Rhorus exstirpatorius. Classification (NCBI taxonomy): domain Eukaryota; kingdom Metazoa; phylum Arthropoda; class Insecta; order Hymenoptera; family Ichneumonidae; genus Rhorus; species Rhorus exstirpatorius. The sequence continues at coordinate 1,797,734 of OY751314.1, read as the reverse complement.
GACGTAGTTAGGAGATATTAGAGAGGGCCAACTGCAATGTTGGGAGCTCTTTATCGTGGATTCTTTCTTGAGAGGGCCAGGTGCGATCCTGGGAGCTCGCAAGAAAGGAGGATGGGATTTGGGTATTGGTGAGTGAGATGGGCTTTCTCAAGAGTGACCTGGGCTGTGTCAAGAGTTTATGAGGGCCAGAAGCGATTTTGGGGGCTCATAAACGGCAAAAGGGCTTGGGAAAGTCTATTTGGCTTGCTACGATACGAAGCGTACGGTAGGAGAGTTGGATTGGAAATGAAGGTCTGGAGCGCTGTTCGCTTGGTCTTATATACGCCTCGTGCGGCCCGTGAGTCATGCGTATAACCGGTTTTATCCGGCTTACGCTGGTTTATAGCTCGTTCTCTCTCTTACTCACTGTTTAATCGAAATCCGGTCATAACCGGTTTTCGTTATGTAGAACGTAGATATACGTACATAGAATACGTATAGGATGAACGTTACAATATATATGTTATGTACAAACCCCGCAATCGTACATTGCGCGCATTTTACAGACTTTTCGTACAATGCGCGCATTGTACGGAGATGTTTGTACAATCCTGGTTTATGCGGGGTTTGCACAAGTTATTCTGTACAGTGCGCGCAATGTACGTTTCATGCCGTACACTGCGCGCATTGTACGAGAGTTTTTGTACAATCCGGCACTAATCACATGTATTGTATATGTGTGTGGGACAGCGAATAAATACGTTTCATAGTAATGAAAATTGATTATTATTCTCTTTGTCTGCTGCAAGAACATAATACATGCAAATGAATGTATCGAGTCTTATACTATACATTTACTTACTACTTATTGCAACACGGACTAGAATTGTGACAACGCGAGTTACATAAAACATTGTTCTTTCTACAGATGCATCGGTTATTTTTACATTTAGTAGTACAAGAGGAGCATCGGAGGAAACCTTGCCCCCCCCCCCCACCAACGAAGACTTGTTATTGGCTGCTCTAACAGAAGTAGTTTGTTGAGGGACATCCTTCTCCTGGAGAAATTCGGCCATAGCTGGGGCTATTTGATTCCTACTAAATAGTCCGGAAATAATTCCGCTCTGGGTTCCGATCTTATAAAATCCATCTCCAGTTACTTCCATGATTTTTCTCTTACTATGATTATCATTATTAAAGCTAGTATTTTGATACAGGGATCATCATGGAAGTAACTGAAGATGGATTTATAAGATCGGAACCCAGAGCGGAATTATTTCCGGACTATTTAGTAGGAATCAAATAGCCCCAGTTACGGCTGAATTTCTCCAGGAGAAGGATGTCCCTCAACAAACTACACTGCAAATCCAAGTGTGTATTTTTTAAACACTTATGTGGGTAATTTCTTGTAGTCACTTTTTACTCTCTTTCACGTGTGTAATTCTACAAAATAACACACTCAAAGTGTGTAATTCTACAAAATAACACACTTAAAGTTTGTAATTCTACAAAATAACACACTTTAAGTGTGAAAGTGAAAGTGAGTAAAAAGTGACTACAAGAAATTACACACATAACTGTGTAAAAACTACACACTTGGATTTGCAGTGTACTTCTGTTAGAGCAGCCAATAACAAGTCTTCGTTGGTGGGAGGGCAAGGTTTCCCCCGATGCTCTTGTACTACTAAATGTAAAAATAACCGATGCATCTGTAGAAAGAACAATGTTTTATGTAACTCGCGTTGTCACAATTCTAGTCCGTGTTGCAATAAGTAGTAAGTAAATGTATAGTATAAGACTCGATACATTCATTTGCATGTATTATGTTCTTGCAGCAGACAAAGAGAATAATAATCAATTTTCATTACTATGAAACGTATTTATTCGCTGTCCCACACACATATACAATACATGTGATTAGTGCCGGATTGTACAAAGACTCTCGTACAATGCGCGCAGTGTACGGCATGAAACGTACATTGCGCGCACTGTACAGAATAACTTGTACAAACCCCGTATAAACCAGGATTGTACAAACATCTCCGTACGATGCGCGCATTGTACAAAAAGTCTGTACAATGCGCGCATTGTACGATTGCGGGGTTTGTACATAACATATATATACATATACATACACTGAGAAAAAAAAATCATTGAAACAACTTAATCTCTTTAGTTGATACATAAGTCGATTGATTTAACTAAAATTTGCTTACACTAGATGAGGATCAGTTCGTTCATGGCAATCATCGATATTTTTGTAATTTGAATCAACTAAATCAGTCGAGTCAAATTTTTTGTTCAAACGACTGGAAATATTTGTTTGTTCCTACTTGATTCAAATATATTTTCATTATATATTTGATTGAATTGGCGATCGACACTAAGCATGCGACTCCAAGCGGGTTTTTGGGGAACTGCTATTGGAGTGCAAAAGAGTTAATTTATACACACGATACATACGATACAGCGTATAAATTAGTGTTCACACTTCTGTATCGGCGTTCAAATAAACAAAAAAACTATAATTAAAATTTTTATATTATCGGATATCGGAATGAAGACTGTTGAAAGGGTTGAATCTGCGAAATTCAGCCCAAAAGTGAAATCTAATACTCGAGTTCATTGTTGCGTATTCGGATGTCATTCTCGTGCGTTCGCGGATCGAGACGTGACTTTTCACCGGTTTCCCGTTAAAAACGCCGGTAAAATATCTCGGACGAATTTATTCGGCGTGCGTGAAGTGATCGATCGCCGGAAAATGTGGATTAAAGTGCTCAAAATGTCTCAAAGCGACCCGAAACCTTCTTTGAGAGTGTGCTCTTTGCACTTTACCAAAAAAGATTTTATGTGGAGCGGTAAGATATTTCTTTCATATTTCTATATTACCTGTACGTGTTGAGCTCGGTAAATCATAGAGATAATTCTGTGAACTGTATTTTGTTTTTTCGGTGCCGGTGTCGGAGCAAAAGTGAAAAGGTTAAAATCCTCCGCTGTGCCAACGCTTTGCTTGCCTGCAACCCCGCAACATGGGATGAGTGGGAGACGCAAGATATCTGCAGAACAACGAGGTGCGAGAGCAGAAAGACTGAAGCGACGACTGAATTTCCATGAGAATAGTGATAATGTAACAAGGTTTGATAGTGGTCTACGTTTTTTTTCTTCGTGTCACAGCGGATATGGGGGTTTTATGCATAAATTCATGAAATGGTCCACCGGTAGCATGTGCTTTAACATTCATTCTCATTATCCTTTTTAACGGTATGTAATTCTAGCAATCGCAGCAGAAGCGGTGAGTCTCTAGTACTGCCGGTTGAGGAATTAATTGGTCAGGATGAAAGTACTGGTGTGTGTAAAGTGCATGAGGATGAGAACAACAGCAGCGAAGAGCATGTCCCTGTCAATGAATCCTTACCCAGCCCAAATAATAATCAATCTTGCAGTATCGAAATGAGTCCAGAAGACACAGAAGCCGCAACAGCTTTGCTTCTTTTATTTTTTGGGGGAACTTGCGAAAAGGCAACACAAGTCAGGAGTGGGGATCTTGCACAAGGGATACCGTTCATAACATTAATTACGACGGAAAGAGTTTTGAACACACTAACCGGTATTCCCGATTTCAAACTTTTGAATGCTTTGGCCGCAGCTGTAGAAAAGTATAGTCGAGACGAAAGACCAGGTGCTCATCGATTGTCAATTAAAGAACGGATTGTTTTGACAATGTTAAAGATCAAACAAGATTTGAGTTACGCGGTTTTAGCTGCATTGTTCAACGTCGTGTGCGACAAAACTTGTTCGCGGATATTTAAAGCGTCGGTCTTGATCCTTTCAAAAATATTATCGCCTGTGATCACTTGGCCATCTAGAGACGAGATCAATAAGAATATTCCTCAATGCTTTCGAGATTACTCCCAAACGAGAATAGTTCTTGATTGCACAGAAGTTCATATCGAGAGACCAAAATGTCTGAAATGCCGAATACGTTGCTATTCATCATATAAATCCGACTATACCATCAAATTCCTGATTGGAGTAACACCCGCCGGTACAATTTCATATATCAGCAAAGCTTACGGCGGTCGGGCGTCGGACAAACTCATCTTTACAGAATCCAAATTAATCGAAAAAATGATTCCTGGTGCAGATGCCATAATGGTGGACAAGGGGTTCCTTATTGACGTTGAGTGTGCGGAAAACAACATTCAGTTGATTCGACCACCGTTCCTTAGATCGAAAAAGCAGTTTTCCAAAGAAGAAGCAATATTAAATAAAAACATAGCTGCAGCTCGAGTACATATCGAAAGAGTGAATCAGAGAATAAAAATTTTCAAAATATTACAAAATCGTTTTCCCTGGGCATTGATCGGCTACGTTGACGATATATTTTCAATTGCATGTAGCATGGTTCAATTAAGCAATCCTATTTTGGCCGATGATAAATTTTAATGAACTGTATCTACTGTGCATGAATTGTCTTAAAATTTGCATCGTTGGAATGCAATGAAAATAGGTTTTTTAAATTTAAAAAAAATCATTTCCAGTGTTGCTGACGTTTTTTTGGTATATTTAGGCATCAGCTCGCAAAAAAAAAAGATTTAAACGATTCTCGACTTCGAAGCATGAATTATTATAATATTGCATGAATTTTTATATATATTGGAAATGATTTTAAAAAAACCTTTTTTCGTTGCATCTCAACATCATGTGAATGAGCCTTTTAAGGAAAAATACTAACACAATATATTTGTACCAAATATGCATTGTGATTGTGTGTAGCTTTGTAAGCTTATGCAGTTATCGTTTATCATTTTTGTACAGTTTCATTTCAACAGTTTATTCATTTATAGAAATAGATCGTACAACTTCATACATCACTAATTGTTAAGTTTTTTTGACGTCACAAGATCACGGAACCAGAGTTAAACGTACAACAGGTTGTGATTATTTATATATTCTTCAAAAGATTTATGATACAAATATATACATAAATTTGCGAATAAAAATAACAGATATTTAATAAAATGTTTTTGAAAATTCTTCAGTCCTATCCCGCTCATCTTTATATTATTCCGATTTATTAAGGCAAATATTGTGAATCATATTCGTGAAATAAGCATCACGGACAACTGACAACATATGGATGGTAAAGTCGCGGTCGAACGGTATGTTTTGGATGGAAAATGATTGATCATACGATGCATAAACGACAAAATCGCAGCTCTCGAGATTTAAGACTGCCATGCCAATTTGAATTTGGCCGTAATATGCGTGTTTTTTTTTCAATGAACCATTTTTCTCGAGGAACGAACAAGTCTGCAAACATTCAGATATTGTTTTTGTCTTTCCATCGTATACACATTTTATTTCCAATAGTTTATGAGGTTCATTATCCTTGAACGTTATGCCATCAGGCGAATATCCAACCCAACAGCAATCGGGAACAACTACAAAACCACATTGAACAACTTTTACACCACATAGTTCTTCGTAAACTTTCCGTGCAGATGCTTCGTTGATAATCCCGTGCCTCGTAAAAGTGCTTGAAAAATCCCTCGGCCAGAAGTAATTTCTGCATTTTTCTTCCCAGTTTGGTGTAGAATTTTTAGTATAAGTGTAAATACTATATATTCGAGAGCCTGAAACTCGATACTGTCTAGCCTTCTTCCATTTGTCACGTTGGTTCGCAGTTTCCCAGCACAATTCTGCCGGATCATCAACTTGCATTGAGCTTAACTGTGCAGCGCAGCAAGCTCGGAGTTTGAAAGGCGGACACTTCATAATCATCGAAATAACTTGACTCTGAATGCTGTGTTTCACTATTTTCGTTATAACCTCTTTTGAAAACAGTTCTTCACCGGTGGTTTGAGATGTTCCACGGCCCCTGATGTGCTTCGATATTGCAGAATCTGGACGAGCACTGCATAACATTTCAAGTATACCACGAGCCTCTTCGGCAGTACATTCCTTTGATTCTGGCATCGGTGGTAGGCAGCAGAATGTCGTTACAGGAGACGGAGAAAACTCTTGCTGAACATTCGATTTGCGTGCCTTCCATGCACATTTGACGTCGGTGCTCGAAAGATCCTCCAACTCCAAAATATCATTTCTGTAAAGCATGTTTATTTAGCGTTAAATTTAGCTCGGGCGTAATGTTATACGGCATTGACGATACGGTTAAGTAACCTCAAATTTCACATACCTTTCCAAGTACAGCAATACGGCGACAACGTGTTTACACGAACTTGAAAGCCCTGCCTTACACGAGCAACTCATCACTTCGATTACTCCTGTGATGTCGTTCACCGTTATTGTACCGTTAATGGTATGGGGTTGTGATGCCATTGCACTTGTTTGGAGCACTAGCCCTAATATTTCGCGTTTCTCTCCGGTTTCGGCAGTACATCCTACTACCACCACTTGCCCGGACTTCAGAACTTCCTCCCCTTCAGTTATATTTCGGCTATTTAAGTCTCCTTTTACGAAATCGTAAATTTGTCGCAGTTTCAAGTATAAACGTCCCATGTTTTCAATGCTAACTGTCACAAACTGCACTCCAATAGCGCCATATTGCCGAGTGACGCGAGCGCCGCCATCGGTAGTGTCGATCGCCAATACTAGGTACCAAAGTATCTAAACAATTTTGTTGAAAATAACAAATATTCGTTGTATCGAATCGGACTGATATGTTAAAAAAAACTAAATTTGTGTTGAAATCAATGTATATACTTCAGTCAAAATTATTTTTCAAAGTAACAAATAATTTGGATAGTTGGATTTTTTTTTATGTGGCTTAACTAAACTTCATCGATCGTGTACTAGTTCAATTGGTGATGCCAATGCCTAAGAAAATCATTTAACAATTTGATTTAGTCCGTACAAATATTATGAATTTGTTATCCATAAGGCAAAAATCGGTTGCTTTTCACACTACATTTAGTTGGAGCTTTTATAGTGACCAACTTGCATGGTTTCTTTGTTTAAACTAAATGATTTGTTTATTGAACATAATGTATTTGTTCTAGTAGACTTTAGGAATAGTTACTTTACAGAACACAATCTGAATAACTAATTTTCGTAAGTTGACAAAATAATTTGTCTCATTTTGAACATATTTTTTAAAATCATTATAAACATCTTTTTGCGTACTTTTATCTATGAGAAATCAGACTTTCTCAACGGAAGCCTTTTTTTTAAGCAAAACTGCTTCAAGTAGTTGGTTCGTCGCTTAATTTAATTCGTTATAATTAAGGAATCAAATTGTTGAACTATTTTGTTAAACCAAAAGCACAAATTTATTACCAAAACCGAAATTTAGTTGGATTGGTTTTGAAAGTGTTGTCTGAAACAGATTTTGGCCGACTAAACATATTTAGTTGTTTGAAATAAGTTTTTTGTCAGTGTACATAAATCGTTGAACACTACTTTTGTTATGACAAATTCAAACGCATAACTTAAAATCGCCTCTTTGTCCTGATTTGTTGAACAGACGTATATTTATTTTAACTAAACGTACTGTCAGTTTAATCGTTCGAATTTTGTTGAATTTTAATCGGCACGCAAGCGCAAAGACGTGAAAGTGATATCGCCTCTTTGTCTTGATTTATTGAAAAGACGTATTTATTTCAACTAAACGTAGTACCAGTTTAATCGTTCGAATTTTGTTGAATTTTGATCGGCACGCAAGCGCAAGCGATCACGGGATATTCGTTTGAATTAACTGTTGCCAGTTTGAATTGTAAATGATATTTGTTTCATTTTGTAGTTGTGACCCACCATGCAGCTTATATATGAAATTTAATGTAATGAAATTCACTAGAAGTCAATAGCGCAATAAGTAGCGTCCCGGGTTAGTAAGGCAGGCATTAGGTAGAAAACTTGTAGGTAGGCAGTTCAAATCCCAGCCCAGGCAGAAAATATGTAACGTGCGTAAAATATCGATGTGGCGCTTTTTTTTTTAATTAAAATCCTGTTACACTATTTATGTCATAATGAATATATTATGATTTTATTGATTATAAATACCATTAGTTAATTAGATTAGATTCAAATGAATTTTTTTTCAGTGTAGTTGAAACAACAAATTTTTCCCGTCGAACACATATATTTTAGTTGATTATACTAAAATGTGTGTTGCAACCACAAAACTCTTGAGCGTGGTGGTCTTCCAATATTTTAATGCAACACTCAATTTTTTTGATTTATTTAATTCATTATCGAAATATTTTGATAAATTCTACAAATATTTTGTCGTGCGTATGGGACTAAATAATTTAGTTGCATCAAACGTATTTCAAGCTTTTCAACCAAATTTTTTTTCAGTGTATGTACATAAATATAACTTACTGCTCAGACGACGACGAAGGGTTCATCATCATGATGAAATATATATATATATATCGCTTCAGCCGCGGGCGTAATATATAATTGTAACGCGCGTATTTTGCCAAATCTAAATTGAGAAAATTCGAGTTTTCGATATGAAATTTAAGATCAAAATCCTAAATGAGCATCTTTTCTCCGAGGAACACGTATAATTTCGCGAAACACAAAATAATATACCGCGCCGCGACACGCGACGCGACACATGTGGTAACAAAATATGAAACAAACCAAAACACCTATATAAATATTGAAGAGAGAGACATTCTATGTATACAACGATCCGACAATAATATCCACGATAACGTCTTATAATAAACACTTGTCGCGCGGTATTTTGCCAAATCTAAATTGAGCAAATTCCAGTTTTCGATATGAAATTCAATATCAAAATCCTAAATACAAAATCCTAAACACAAAATAATATACCGCGCCGCGACACGCGACGCGACACGTGTGGTAGAAAAATATGAAACAAACACAAAGCACCTATATAAATATCGAAGAGAAAGACATTCTACGTAAATAACGATCCGACAATAATATCCACGATAACGTCTTATAATAAACACTTGTTGCGCGATAGCCGCGCACAACAAGCAGAGAAAATATAATTGATATATGCGTACAAAAAGTTATTGTATGCACAATCGGATACAAATAGAATGGTCAAAGAGACTCGCGAAGCTTAAATACAACCAGACACCACACGCACGCAGTTCGTCATATTATATATGTCTATTCTACGGGGATAGTGAAGGAGTGGGGTCGCTAATAACCGAAAGGCGTAACGTCACATCGGTCGAAAAGTAGTAGCTAAACCGCGCTGAATAATATAAACGTGCATGGTGTCAGCACGTCGCGTCGCGAGCACACACGCTAGCATCATCCGCATACCACAAACTGTATTATGTATATGTGTGAGAGGTCTTGGGAAGGTCGACGAACAGATAAAAATAAGAAAGAAAACGAAAGATTTTATATATAGTGAAAACTCTCTCTTACCAAAGGATAGATCTATATGATGAGAATAATGTGTGCTCTATTATATCGTGTGTATATGCATACTATATGTAGTTAAACCATCTACAGTTCAATATGACGAATAATTTGTTGGCAGAAAATGTAGAAGGCAAATATGATTTTTTTAAGATTTAGGGGATATTTATATTCACCTGCTCGAAAGAGATAACGCCGGTGTTAAATTAATTAATATATCCTATATATTTATTATATGCTCCGTGTGTGCGTACGTGATATAATTTTTAAATGTTTTTTATTATTATATACATATATCGGAAACGACATCAATAAATATATAAAAGAGAATATGTTCGTAAAAAAATTGTTAATGCGTTCGTGTGAAAATATATGACAAAATTATATATAAATACATTTTTTCCTTCTGGCAATATATATATGTATATGTTATTTTTTCAATACCTATATCGTTCTATATTATATAAAGATATCGCCGCCGCCGCCGCCGCCGCCGCCGCCGCCGCACCGCCGCCGTGTCAAGAATGTATGGGGCATTCCGTCTAAAATCGACCTATCTAAAAGCCTCATATATAGGGCATTCCGTCTAAAATCGACCTATCTGAAACCCTGATATATGGGGAATTCCGTCCAAAATCGACCTTCTAAAAGCCTGATATATGGGACATTCCATCTAAAATCGACCTTTATAAAAGCCTGATATATGGGGCATTCCGTCTAAAATCAACCTTTCTAAAAGCCTGATATATGGGAAATTCCGTCTAAAATCGACCTTTCTAAAAGCCTGATATATAGGAAATTCCGTCTAAATCAACCTTTCTAAAAGCCTGATAATTCTGCCTGGTGATTCTGTCTCAACTTGATATATCGATATGAATCGATATATCGATATATCGATATGAATCGATATATCGATATGAATCGATATATCGATATGAATCGATATATCGATATATCGATATGTATTGATATATCGATATGAATCTATATGAATCGATATATCGAATATCGATGTATCGAATGTCGATTTATCAAATATCGATATATCGAATATTGATTTATATCGAATTTTGTTTTTTGATAAATCGATAAATCGATATATCAATCCGTCTAAAATCAACCTACCTAAAAACGTGATCGATGGGGAATTCCGTCTACAATCGGCCTATCTATAAGCCTGATATATAGGGAATGCCGTCTAAAATCGACCTATCTGAAATCTTGATGTATGGGGAATTCCGTCTCAACTCGACTTATCTAAAAACCTGATAGATAGGGAATTCCGTCTCAACTTTACCTCTCTAAAAGCCTGATATGGGGAATTCCGTCTCAACTCGACCTCTCTAAAAGCCTGATATATGGGGAATTCCATCTCAAATCGACCGTGATATATGGGTAATTTCGTCTCAATTCGACTTATCTAAATACCTAATATATGGGGAATTCCGTCTCAACTTGACCGATTCAAAAACCGGATGTATCGGGAATTCCGTTTCAACTCGACCTATCTGAAAGTCTGATATAATAGGAATTCCATCTCCTTTCATGTATACAGCGTGACCATTATAATGTGGACGGTATTTTTTTGAGGGTTTTGGGAGGTGATATCGGGGTTTTTCGGGTGCGGTTTTTACATGGTTTTCGAATCCCGATTCGAAAAAAAATACGGCGTGAATGTGATGATTACAGTTTTTACAGCAGAAAAATGGTGATGACGAAAAATAATGTCAAGTTGATTTTTATTTTTGAAACGTGAAGATTATTTAATTCTGAATACAAAGCGCTGGTGGAAAATTTTTTTTGACGCAGATCGCATGGAGAAAAAAAATGTTAAAAGTTGCATTTTAATGCGTTTTTATTCGAAAAGGTGAAATAGAACTGTGCCGCGTGAAGTTGCATCACATAAGCTCTGCCTTGGCTCACGGCTGTCGAAGCTTATGTCGCTTGGCCCGAAATGACAGTTGAACGAAATGACAGAGAGAAACGTATTTTCAGCTATCTCTATCGCACCCATGCCAAGCCGTAGTGTTTGAAAAGTGATGTTGAAAAATATGAAAAAATGAAAAAAAGCTGTGATATTATTTGAAAAAGTGAAAATTAGATGAAAAGTGAAATAATAGTATTGAAAGAAAGCGTAAAGAGTGGAAAACGGTTTAATATTTTCTGAGAAATTTCGAAACATTTTCATTAACTTTTAGAATTTCGAAAAAATTGATAAAAATAGCAACATTTGATACAATTTTGATTTTTTTTTTTCAATGTCCAGCTTGCGCAAGTTAAAAGATATGGTAAATTTGTTCGAGAGTATCATCTCGGGATAGTTTGTATTCTTGTTGGACAGAATGTCCTCAAGTTAACTTTAATACGACTGTTCACCGCTTTTTCTAAAAACTTTTTGACTTGGTGCCAAATTTCAAATTGTTCAACATTTTCGCATCTCAAGTTGGCTTTTACCTTTCAGTACTGTTATTAGCACTTGTTTAGCTTGACTTTTTGTACACTTTGGATCTGTACAAGCTGTGAACTTGCAATTTCCTGAGAAATGCAAAAGGTTCAAGCCATCTAGCATTTACCTTTGGATTAAGGGATCATCACAGTGCGACCACCCGAAAAATAGCCGATTTCCGCTATTTTTTTTTTGTAACGTGGATAGTAGTACTAATCGGTCTAATTTTTTTTTTTTATAAATTGAAGCACCGATAAAGAATACAAAATTTATTTTTAACAATTTCTTTATTCATTGTTTAATATTTTTTTAATTACGTAAAATTGCGTGGAAAAAATGGTGTCCCATGTTGGCCAGGATTACGACCGCAAATTTCATGTGAAACGAAAAATTCAAAATCATTTATTAATTTGTAAAAAATCCGCTACGTTCTTATCGAGGATTTTTTTAAATGAAATTTTAAAAAATGGCGGCGGTTTGAACATAAAGTATCGAATTGAGCTTTTTTCGACAGTTTTTCGTAAAAAAAAAGGATGATTTAAAAAAAAAAAGCTTCCGTAGGAGCATAATGAATGAGGTGAAGAATGTTCTGTTAAAAATTCAAACGGATAGGTTGAAAACGCTTCCTTTGAGAGTGGCCACCGTTTTCATAAACACCATTCCAAGAAAAATGCGTTCAATGTTGAACAATGAATGAAGTCATTTTTAAAAATTCATTTTGTATTCTTAATCGGTGTTTCAATTTGTAAAAAAAAAAAATTAGACCGATTAGCTCATCCTATCCACCTAAAAAATAAATCGGCTCTTCTTCGAGCGGTCTCACTGTGATGATCCCTTGATTTTCCAATGAAGACACACCTTACTCTATGAGAGAGCATAGTGGATGTAAATCCCGAAATGCAGATCGCCAAATCGCGAATCACGAATACTTTTTCGTGATAAATCTAAAATGCATGATAAAATCAGAACCTAGCTTGAAATTATAATATGCGGAGAAAGAATAGAAGAAAGAGCTCTCTCGGTATAGCTCGAGGCTTACATGCCTCGTTCGATGTTTTCGCAGTCAAAATAGATAATTGTAATTATACATTATTATACATTATGATATGCCAAATCAATTGATGCATGTTAAAATCGGAAGTTAATTTTGCTTGGAATTATAACAAGCGGAGAAAAAATGAAGGGCTCTCTTGGTGACTTTTTTTTCAATTTCTTCACGAAATTGTCTCCAAAACAGATAATTTTTACATCGACTTTTTGCCATTTTTACTTGACTTGTCAACTCGTTGTCTGCTTGTGGTCGACTTGCTGTCGACATGTTGTCGACTAGTTATCGACAAGTTGTCGATAATGTGTATGTTTATTTTAATGTTTATTATGTTATGTATTGAGACATTATCGAGTTTTGAGAACTGACAGTCGCGCGTAGATACACCCGTGACTATCGTTCTCTCTCGATTGTTGTCGCTCGTGAGGCGAGCGACGAATTTATTTTAAGATCTTCTGTTTACGTATAGGTCGTCGACCGTATACGGAGTACGAGTACTGACTCGAAAGGGAAAGCCGGGAATAAGAAATTGTTTTATGATTTGAAATGGGCAGAAGGCCCATGAATTTTTATGTGTTTTTCGAGATGGCCTCAGAGTGCTAACCACGACTATGAGCACTAGTGCTGCGCGTTGGTTGACCCTTCATCATCGGCCATTGAAAATGGATTTTGGGGTCCAAGTCGTCTCAATTCCGAGAAGCGGAATTGAGCGCTTTATTTTACTCTCGAGAAGCGAGCGTAAAATGTAAGGAGTCAAAATTTATTTAATATGTTACTTGTGATGTGTCGCTTTGCAATACGTCTTAAATATTGACAAAAGGGAAAGCCTAGAGGTTTGTTTCAAGAAGGTAAGGTTAGTGAAAGGAAAGCGTCTAATTTGAACGAGTTAATGAGTTCGTTAAATGTGTCCCACAGTTAATTATCCAGGATAGGGCAATTCTGGTTGTTTTGTTTGGTGTTTGTAGCGTCGTCACGTCGAGTCGTGTGTGATGCTTGGTCAATCACGCAGAGTTTTGACGAGAACGCGTGGGTAGACGTCGCCACGAGTTGGTGAAATAATTATCGAGCGTGCGCACTCTAAGAGTGCGCTGACTGTTTTAGATGACGGGTTCTCCAACAAAATTTACCTCTTGCCGTGATCCAACTTCCAGCGGCAATCGCTGGGGCTTCACACGGTTCGAGGGGCCCTACCTAGGGGTCAAAGGTATTCTGAGACGTTCACCCGTCTCAAAATCCAACTTCTGGGCGCAATGCCCAGGGCTTCACTCGAGACGGGTTCCCTAGTACCTGGAAATCTTTATTGAGAATGAGTTGTCGTACGATTCGTCTTTACAAAGACGAATCGAGTTTACGTTATAGCTGAATCGTCTTTGAAAAGACGATTCAGTGGTCGATTCGAATCGTCTTTAAAAAGACGATTCGAGATTGGAGACGCGATGTAGATCGCGTTGTTGTCGGGTGTGCCTTGAAGTCCTCGATGAGACGTCGGGTCTCTCCGGACTTCAAGAATGGTATAAGATGTCGAGCGTTTTGGCAGAGCAACGTCTGCCACGTGGAATGCTCACAAGAGGTGATTACTTAATGAGAGCGAGTCTTGCTCGTCTCGTTGTTAAATATGATTTCGTGTACTGACCAGCGCAATGATCTGATTGGCTGGTCAGTATTGAGTGGGATTCTTGGTGAAGAGCGTCACGAGATTCCACGAATTGTTTTCGCTTATAATTTCGGGGAATTTGCGTACACGGATAAATCTGGAAATTAGAGCGGTGAGTCATAATATCCAGCTTTATCCGGTTTGCGTCGGTTTCGTGCGCTCGCGCGCTCCTCACGTACTCCTTCTCCTTAGTCGGGTCCTAGCGCTCTCTCTCCCCCCGTACTCTTCCCGATAAGAGGTACCGAGAGAGAGTTGGCCTCGCGTAATTAGGAGGTACCTTTGCTCTTCCGCGATATTTCCCCGCCTTTATCCGGGGTCGGATTGATAGGCGGGCCCTAATGCGACGTTCCGGCCATCCGTGCGCTTGCGGTCGCTCGGGTGGTCGTACCGTCACAGTATCGTATTATATTTATGTTTATATCGACTTGTGGTCGACTTGTTGTCGACTTGTTGTCGCCTTGTTATCGATTTGTGGTCGACTTGGCGCCAACTTATTAATACTAACTGCGAGGAAAACGGTGAAAGGACAATCTGCATTTTCACTGCGCGAGATGAAATCCGCGTTTCCGATCGAACTTTTCGACTCGTTTAAATATTTGGCTACATCAAATTGCAAATTTGAGACTGATTCCATCTACAGCGTTTAAGGTAAAAGATCGACAAATAGTGCTACTTAAGGTGTAGGCAAAGCCATTTTAAAAATCAACGATTCCCTCGTGTTTTTTTTAACAAAACGTGTAGCTTAGTTCAATGTTTACATAGTCTAAATCCCGCTCGTGTTAATAAATTTTTCTCCAGAGGAAATTACAAACGCCGACGTGCAGCGCCGCGCGTGATCGAAATTACGATCTAATTTTGTGCGTTTCCAACTGTGCGAGATCAAATCAACATTTCCGACTGCACGCTTCAATTTCACACAATATTTAAATAATTACGATGCCCTTTTCGTGTTTGATTTCATCTGTTGCCGCAGCAGCGAACGTCCACGACTAACCGCATGGGAAACGGCGATATAACATTCGGCGTTTTCCACTGCGCGAGATGAAATCCACGTTGCCGGTCGAATCATTCGGTTCGTTTAATTATTTGACTACATCAAATTGCATATTCGAGACTGATTCCATCTAACGATCGACAAGCAGTGCAGCTAAAGGGAAAGGCATAATCATTTTGAAAATCGAAATTATTATCGAATCTTCTGCTTTTTTTAACTGTGCGAGATCAAATCAACATTACCGACTGCACGATTCAATTCCACACAATATTTAAATAATTACGATGCCCTTGTCGTGTTTGATTTCATCTGTTGCCACAGCAGCGAACGTCCACGACTAACCGCATGGAAAACGGCGATATAACATTCTGCGTTTTTTACTGCGCGAGATGAAATCCACGTTTCCGGTCGAATCTTTCCATTCGTTTAATTATTTGACTACATCAAATTGCAAATTCGAGCCTGATTTCATCTAACGATCGACAAGCAGTCCAACTGAAGGTGAAGGCATAATCATTTTGAAAATCGAAATTATTATCGAATCGATAATAATTTCGATTTTCAACAGCAAGTCCAACTGAAGGTGAAGGCACAATCATTTTGAAAATCGAAATTATTATATTGATTATGTTTATTATTATTATATTGATTATTATATTGATTATGTATTATATTATATATGATTATGCCTTCACCTTCAGTTGGACTGCTTGTCGATCGTTAGATGAAATCAGGCTCGAATTTGCAATTTGATGTAGTCAAATAATTAAACGAATGGAAAGATTCGACCGGAAACGTGGATTTCATCTCGCGCAGTAAAAAACGCAGAATGTTATATCGCCGTTTTCCATGCGGTTAGTCGTGGACGTTCGCTGCTGCGGCAACAGATGAAATCAAACACGACAAGGGCATCGTAATTATTTAAATATTGTGTGGAATTGAATCGTGCAGTCGGTAATGTTGATTTGATCTCGCACAGTTAAAAAAAGCAGAAGATTCGATAATAATTTCGATTTTCAAAATGATTATGCCTTTCCCTTTAGCTGCACTGCTTGTCGATCGTTAGATGGAATCAGTCTCGAATATGCAATTTGATGTAGTCAAATAATTAAACGAACCGAATGATTCGACCGGCAACGTGGATTTCATCTCGCGCAGTGGAAAACGCCGAATGTTATATCGCCGTTTCCCATGCGGTTAGTCGTGGACGTTCGCTGCTGCGGCAACAGATGAAATCAAACACGAAAAGGGCATCGTAATTATTTAAATATTGTGTGAAATTGAAGCGTGCAGTCGGAAATGTTGATTTGATCTCGCACAGTTGGAAACGCACAAAATTAGATCGTAATTTCGATCACGCGCGGCGCTGCACGTCGGCGTTTGTAATTTCCTCTGGAGAAAAATTTATTAACACGAGCGGGATTTAGACTATGTAAACATTGAACTAAGCTACACGTTTTGTTAAAAAAAACACGAGGGAATCGTTGATTTTTAAAATGGCTTTGCCTACACCTTAAGTAGCACTATTTGTCGATCTTTTACCTTAAACGCTGTAGATGGAATCAGTCTCAAATTTGCAATTTGATGTAGCCAAATATTTAAACGAGTCGAAAAGTTCGATCGGAAACGCGGATTTCATCTCGCGCAGTGAAAATGCAGATTGTCCTTTCACCGTTTTCCTCGCAGTTAGTATTAATAAGTTGGCGCCAAGTCGACCACAAATCGATAACAAGGCGACAACAAGTCGACAACAAGTCGACCACAAGTCGATATAAACATAAATATAATACGATACTGTGACGGTACGACCACCCGAGCGACCGCAAGCGCACGGATGGCCGGAACGTCGCATTAGGGCCCGCCTATCAATCCGACCCCGGATAAAGGCGGGGAAATATCGCGGAAGAGCAAAGGTACCTCCTAATTACGCGAGGCCAACTCTCTCTCGGTACCTCTTATCGGGAAGAGTACGGGGGGAGAGAGAGCGCTAGGACCCGACTAAGGAGAAGGAGTACGTGAGGAGCGCGCGAGCGCACGAAACCGACGCAAACCGGATAAAGCTGGATATTATGACTCACCGCTCTAATTTCCAGATTTATCCGTGTACGCAAATTCCCCGAAATTATAAGCGAAAACAATTCGTGGAATCTCGTGACGCTCTTCACCAAGAATCCCACTCAATACTGACCAGCCAATCAGATCATTGCGCTGGTCAGTACACGAAATCATATTTAACAACGAGACGAGCAAGACTCGCTCTCATTAAGTAATCACCTCTTGTGAGCATTCCACGTGGCAGACGTTGCTCTGCCAAAACGCTCGACATCTTATACCATTCTTGAAGTCCGGAGAGACCCGACGTCTCATCGAGGACTTCAAGGCACACCCGACAACAACGCGATCTACATCGCGTCTCCAATCTCGAATCGTCTTTTTAAAGACGATTCGAATCGACCACTGAATCGTCTTTTCAAAGACGATTCAGCTATAACGTAAACTCGATTCGTCTTTGTAAAGACGAATCGTACGACAACTCATTCTCAATAAAGATTTCCAGGTACTAGGGAACCCGTCTCGAGTGAAGCCCTGGGCATTGCGCCCAGAAGTTGGATTTTGAGACGGGTGAACGTCTCAGAATACCTTTGACCCCTAGGTAGGGCCCCTCGAACCGTGTGAAGCCCCAGCGATTGCCGCTGGAAGTTGGATCACGGCAAGAGGTAAATTTTGTTGGAGAACCCGTCATCTAAAACAGTCAGCGCACTCTTAGAGTGCGCACGCTCGATAATTATTTCACCAACTCGTGGCGACGTCTACCCACGCGTTCTCGTCAAAACTCTGCGTGATTGACCAAGCATCACACACGACTCGACGTGACGACGCTACAAACACCAAACAAAACAACCAGAATTGCCCTATCCTGGATAATTAACTGTGGGACACATTTAACGAACTCATTAACTCGTTCAAATTAGACGCTTTCCTTTCACTAACCTTACCTTCTTGAAACAAACCTCTAGGCTTTCCCTTTTGTCAATATTTAAGACGTATTGCAAAGCGACACATCACAAGTAACATATTAAATAAATTTTGACTCCTTACATTTTACGCTCGCTTCTCGAGAGTAAAATAAAGCGCTCAATTCCGCTTCTCGGAATTGAGACGACTTGGACCCCAAAATCCATTTTCAATGGCCGATGATGAAGGGTCAACCAACGCGCAGCACTAGTGCTCATAGTCGTGGTTAGCACTCTGAGGCCATCTCGAAAAACACATAAAAATTCATGGGCCTTCTGCCCATTTCAAATCATAAAACAATTTCTTATTCCCGGCTTTCCCTTTCGAGTCAGTACTCGTACTCCGTATACGGTCGACGACCTATACGTAAACAGAAGATCTTAAAATAAATTCGTCGCTCGCCTCACGAGCGACAACAATCGAGAGAGAACGATAGTCACGGGTGTATCTACGCGCGACTGTCAGTTCTCAAAACTCGATAATGTCTCAATACATAACATAATAAACATTAAAATAAACATACACATTATCGACAACTTGTCGATAACTAGTCGACAACATGTCGACAGCAAGTCGACCACAAGCAGACAACGAGTTGACAAGTCAAGTAAAAATGGCAAAAAGTCGATGTAAAAATTATCTGTTTTGGAGACAATTTCGTGAAGAAATTGAAAAAAAAGTCACCAAGAGAGCCCTTCATTTTTTCTCCGCTTGTTATAATTCCAAGCAAAATTAACTTCCGATTTTAACATGCATCAATTGATTTGGCATATCATAATGTATAATAATGTATAATTACAATTATCTATTTTGACTGCGAAAACATCGAACGAGGCATGTAAGCCTCGAGCTATACCGAGAGAGCTCTTTCTTCTATTCTTTCTCCGCATATTATAATTTCAAGCTAGGTTCTGATTTTATCATGCATTTTAGATTTATCACGAAAAAGTATTCGTGATTCGCGATTTGGCGATCTGCATTTCGGGATTTACATCCACTATGCTCTCTCATAGAGTAAGGTGTGTCTTCATTGGAAAATCAAGGGATCATCACAGTGAGACCGCTCGAAGAAGAGCCGATTTATTTTTTAGGTGGATAGGATGAGCTAATCGGTCTAATTTTTTTTTTTTACAAATTGAAACACCGATTAAGAATACAAAATGAATTTTTAAAAATGACTTCATTCATTGTTCAACATTGAACGCATTTTTCTTGGAATGGTGTTTATGAAAACGGTGGCCACTCTCAAAGGAAGCGTTTTCAACCTATCCGTTTGAATTTTTAACAGAACATTCTTCACCTCATTCATTATGCTCCTACGGAAGCTTTTTTTTTTTAAATCATCCTTTTTTTTTACGAAAAACTGTCGAAAAAAGCTCAATTCGATACTTTATGTTCAAACCGCCGCCATTTTTTAAAATTTCATTTAAAAAAATCCTCGATAAGAACGTAGCGGATTTTTTACAAATTAATAAATGATTTTGAATTTTTCGTTTCACATGAAATTTGCGGTCGTAATCCTGGCCAACATGGGACACCATTTTTTCCACGCAATTTTACGTAATTAAAAAAATATTAAACAATGAATAAAGAAATTGTTAAAAATAAATTTTGTATTCTTTATCGGTGCTTCAATTTATAAAAAAAAAAAATTAGACCGATTAGTACTACTATCCACGTTACAAAAAAAAAATAGCGGAAATCGGCTATTTTTCGGGTGGTCGCACTGTGATGATCCCTTAATCCAAAGGTAAATGCTAGATGGCTTGAACCTTTTGCATTTCTCAGGAAATTGCAAGTTCACAGCTTGTACAGATCCAAAGTGTACAAAAAGTCAAGCTAAACAAGTGCTAATAACAGTACTGAAAGGTAAAAGCCAACTTGAGATGCGAAAATGTTGAACAATTTGAAATTTGGCACCAAGTCAAAAAGTTTTTAGAAAAAGCGGTGAACAGTCGTATTAAAGTTAACTTGAGGACATTCTGTCCAACAAGAATACAAACTATCCCGAGATGATACTCTCGAACAAATTTACCATATCTTTTAACTTGCGCAAGCTGGACATTGAAAAAAAAAAATCAAAATTGTATCAAATGTTGCTATTTTTATCAATTTTTTCGAAATTCTAAAAGTTAATGAAAATGTTTCGAAATTTCTCAGAAAATATTAAACCGTTTTCCACTCTTTACGCTTTCTTTCAATACTATTATTTCACTTTTCATCTAATTTTCACTTTTTCAAATAATATCACAGCTTTTTTTCATTTTTTCATATTTTTCAACATCACTTTTCAAACACTACGGCTTGGCATGGGTGCGATAGAGATAGCTGAAAATACGTTTCTCTCTGTCATTTCGTTCAACTGTCATTTCGGGCCAAGCGACATAAGCTTCGACAGCCGTGAGCCAAGGCAGAGCTTATGTGATGCAACTTCACGCGGCACAGTTCTATTTCACCTTTTCGAATAAAAACGCATTAAAATGCAACTTTTAACATTTTTTTTCTCCATGCGATCTGCGTCAAAAAAAATTTTCCACCAGCGCTTTGTATTCAGAATTAAATAATCTTCACGTTTCAAAAATAAAAATCAACTTGACATTATTTTTCGTCATCACCATTTTTCTGCTGTAAAAACTGTAATCATCACATTCACGCCGTATTTTTTTTCGAATCGGGATTCGCAAACCATGTAAAAACCGCACCCGAAAAACCCCGATATCACCTCCCAAAACCCTCAAAAAAATACCGTCCACATTATAATGGTCACGCTGTATACATATGTTATGTATATAATAGGGTGCTTAAAAAAAAAAAAATCGATTTTCCAACGGGCCACTCCTAAAATAGTTAGCTTAGGTAGAAAAAAAATTTATGTCAAAAGATGAGAATTTTAGGTTGAGTGGAAGATTCGCCGCATTTGAGTTAAAATTTTTTTTTTCCGTTTCATCGAATTGATGATGAAAATTTTTCGGGGCACACCTGAAATAGTTGGTTTAGGTCGAAAAAAATTTTATGCAAACACATGAGAATTTTAGGTGGAGTGGAAGATTTGCCGCATTTGAGTGGAACATTTTTTTTTTTTCTTTTCATCGAATTTATAATGAAAATTTTTTGATTTACCAACGGGCCACACCTGAAATAATTAGTTTAGGTAGAAAAAAAATGTACGTCAAAAGATGAGAATTTCAGGTTGAGTGGAAGATTCGCCGCATTTGAAATAAAAAATTTTTTTTTTCTTTTTATCGAATTTGTAATGAAATAGTAATTTTACCAGAAATTATTCATCATAAATTCGATAAAAGGAAAAAAAAAAAATTTATTCAAATGCGGCGAATCTTCACTCAACCTGAAACAGAATCGTGTCAAGAATCGATAAATTGATATATCGATACGTCGAATCATGTCACGAATCCATAAGTTGATATATCGATATACCGAATTGTGTCTAGAATTGATGAATTGATATATCGATGTATCGAATCGAGTATAAATATAACGAAATGTGTCAAAAATCGATATTTCGATATATCGAACCGTGTCAAGAATTGATATATCCATATATTGAACGGAGTCAGAAATCGATATATCTATATATTGAACCGTTTCAGTAATCGATATATCGGTATATCGATATTTCAATAAAACCGAAACTCAACCCAAACTCATATCCGAAAACTAATTAACACAAATATAAACAATTTTTTTTCAAAACATCTTTCCAGAATGTTTTTCTTTAACAACTGACACAAACACAAGATGGGGGGTTGGCGCGCGAAGCGCGCAGGGGGGCGAAGCCCCCCTAGTATATATATATATATATTGTGACGGTACGACCACCCGAGCGACCGCAAGCGCACGGATGGCCGGAACGTCGCAGTAGGGCCCGCCTATCAATCCGACCCCGGATAAAGGCGGGCAAATATCGCGGAAGAGCAAAGGTACCTCCTAATTACGCGGGGCTAACTCTCTCTCGGTACCTCTCATCGGGAAGAGTACGGGGGGGAGAGAGAGCGCTAGGACCCGACTAAGGAGAAGGAGTACGTGAGGAGCGCGCGAGCGCACGAAACCGACGCAAACCGGATATAGCTGGATATTATGACTCACCGCTCTAATTTCCAGATTTATCCGTGTACGCAAATTCCCCGAAATTATAAGCGAAAACAATTCGTGGAATCTCGTGACGCTCTTCACCAAAAATCCCACTCAATACTGACCAGCCTATCAGATCATTGCGCTGGTCAGTACACGAAAACCTATTTAAGAACAGGACAAGCAAGACTCGCTCTCATTAAGTAGTCACCTCCTGTGAGCATTCCACGTGGTAGACGTTGCTCTGCAAAAACTCTCGACATCTTATACCATTCTTGAAGCCCGGAGAGACCCGACGTCTCATCGAGGACTTCAAGGCACACCCGACTACAACGCGATCTCCATCGTGTCTCCAATCTCGAATCGTCTTTTTTAAGACGATTCGAATCGACCACTGAATCGTCTTTTTAAAGACGATTCGGCTATAACGTAAACGTGATTCGTCTTTCTCAAGACGAATCATTTGACAACTCTTTCAATAAAGAATTCCAGATACCAGGGAACTCGTCTCAAGTGAAGCCCGGGGCATTGCGCCCAGAAGTTGGATCTTGAGACGGGCGATCGTCTCAGAACACCTCTGACCCCTAGGTAGGGCCCCTCGAACCGTGTGAAGCCCTAGCGACTGCAGCTGGAAGTTGAATCACGGCAAGAGGTAATTTTTGTTGGAAAACCAATTATATCAACCCGTAAACGCACTCTTCGAGTGCGCCTTCTCTGACATAACTTTTCTAAACGTGGCGACGTCTACCAACGCGTCTCGTCGAAGCTCATTGCAGCCGATCCATCGTCTCACGCGACTCGACGAGACAAACACGACAAATACCAAGGGAACGAACCGGACTCTTCCTATCCTCAAGATTAACTGTGAGGCCCATCTAACCGTTTCAATAATTCGTTCAATTTAGCGTCATTCCTTTCACTAACTTACCTTCTCTAAAATTCACCTCCAGGCTTCTCCTTTTATTAACGTTCAAGTCGTATTGCAAAGCGACACGTCACAAGTAACATAATAAATAAATTTTGACTCCTTGCATTTTACTCTCGCTTCTCGAGAGTAAAATAAAGCTCTCAATTCCGCTTCTCGGAATTGAGACAACTTGGACCCCAAAATCCATTTTCAATGGCCGATGATGAAGGGTCAACCAACGCGCAGCACTAGTGCTCATAGTCGTGGTTAGCACTCTGAGGCCATCTCGAAAAACACATAAAAATTCATGGGCCTTCTGCCCATTTCAAATCATAAACAATTTCTTATTCCCGGCTTTCCCTTTCGAGTCAGTACTCGTACTCCGTATACGGTGAACGACCTATACGTAAACAGAAGATCTTAAAATAAATTCATCGCTCGTCTCCCGAGCAACAACAATCGAGAGAGAACGATAGTCACGGGTGTAGCCACACGAGACTGTCAGTCCTCAAATCTCGATAATGTCACAATATATATATATGTATTAATACCGCCGTTATATTTATGCTATATAATATGATCCATTTCACTTGTATATATATATATTGTGACGGTACGACCATCCGAGCGACATATCAAGCGCACGGAAGGCCGGAACGTCGCAGTACGGACCGGCCCCGGATAAAGGCGGGCAAATCCCGCAGACAACCGAAGGAACCTCCTAATTACGCGGGGCTAACTCTCTCTCGGTACCTCTCATCAGAGAGAGTACGGGGGGAGAGAGTGCGCTAGGACCCGAGTAAGGAGAGTGAGTATGTAAGGAGCGCGCGAGCACAAGAAACCGACGTAAACCGGATAAAACTGGATATGATGAATCACCACTCTAATTTCCAGATTTATCCATATACGCAAATTCCCCGAAATTATAACCGAAAACAATTCGGAGAATATCGCGACGCTCTTCACCAAAAATCCCACTCAATACTGACCAGCCAATCAGATCATTGCGCTGGTCAGTACACGAAATCATATTTAACAACGAGACGAGCAAGACTCGCTCTCATTAAGCAGTCATCTCTTGTGAGCACTACACGTGGCAGACTTTACTCTGCCACAATTCTCGACATCTTTACCACTCTTGAAGCCCGGAGAGACCCGACGTCTCATCGAGGACTTCAAGGCACACCTGACCACAACGCGATCTCCATCGTGTCTCCAATCTCGAATCGTCTTTTTAAAGACGTTTCGAATCGACCACTGAATCGTCTTTTTAAAGACGATTCAGCTATAACGTAAACTCGATTCGTCTTTGTAAAGACGAATCGTACGACAACTCATTCTCAATAAAGATTTCCAGGTACTATGGAACCCGTCTCGAGTGAAGCCCTGGGCATTGCGCCCAGAAGTTGGATCTTGAGACGGGTGAACGTCTCAGAACACCTCTGACCCCTAGGTAGGGCCCCTCGAACCGTGTGAAGCCCCAGCGATTGCCGCTGGAAGTTGGATCACGGCAAGAGGTAAATTGTGTTGGAAACCCGTCATATAAAACAGTCAGCGCACTCTTAGAGTGCGCACGCTCAATAATAATTTCACTAATACGCGGCGACGTCTACCCACGCATTCTCGGCAAGACAGCGTGATTAACAAAGCATCACCCTCGCCTCGACGTGACGACGCGACAAACACCAAACGAACCAACCAGACTTGTCCTATCCTGGATAATTAAATGTGCGACCCATCTAACGAACTCGTTAACTCGTTCAAACTTAGATTCTTTCCTTTCGCTAACATTACCTTCTCGAAAACAAACCTTTAGGCTTCCCCTTTTGGCCAACGTTTCCGTCGTATTGCAAAGCGACAATTCACAAATAAAAGAACACTCAAATTTAGACTCCTTACGTGTTACTCTCGCTTCTCGAGAGTAAAACAAAAGAGCTCAATTCCGCCTCACGGAATTGAGACAATTTGGACCCAAAATCCATTTTTCAATGGCCGATGATGAAGGGTCAACCAACGCGCAGCACTCGTGCTCATAGTCGTGGTTAGCACTCTAAGGCCATCTCGAAAAAACACATAAAAATTCATGGGCCTTCTGCCCATTTCAAACATAAAATAAAATTCTTATTCCCAGCTGTTCCTTTCGAGTCTGTACTCGTACTCTGCATACGGTCAAACACCGACACGTAAACACAAAATCTAAAAATAAATTCGTCGCTCGCCTCACGAGCGACAACAATCGAGAGAGCATATCAGTCACCCGTGCCTCTACGCGCGACTGCTATTTCTCGTATCTCGATACAGTCACAATATATATAAATATATTCTAGAGTTGAATAACCTTTTTTGTTAGTTTTCGTCACATATGTAGGGGACTGTTACGTCCCGCGACTTTCGGGACTTTTTCATCGATTTGAGATTGCTTTTATCGAGCAATTTTTCAATAAAAATTAAATATGAGGAAAGGGACCTGGTCACCCGAGAGGAAACTTTTTCTTCTCTCTTAACCACCAGGAAGCAACGAATTTAGCCGTCAGCGCAAGAAATGGTCTCGAGTGATCATAAATTATTGAGAGGCGACGCCATGGCGGAGCCGATATCGTCACTTCTCATAACAAAATGTCCATCGCCGGGCGTGACGAAAAACATCCGTCGATGTTGAAGAAATTTTGGTTAAGAGCATCGGATTACTCGAAATGGTGGGCCTTTGTGCACAACGAAAGGCGATGCGTACGCGACGTCGACATAAGGCGCAACACAAAAACGGTACGGTCGTAAACACCCTGTGGAGTCTTACTCGTTGTGCGCAAAAGAGAAGAAAGAGAGAGAGAGAGTGGGAATGGAGAGAGAAAGAATACATCCTAAATCTAAGGGAGCTGGTAATCCTTTTCTTCCCTTTTCGTCGAGTGAAGGATTTTACAAATTAAGATCCCGAAAGTACGCAAGCAAATGACTATAATGAAGTAAAATCAAGTATGAGCATGGGTACCTGGGTCAGGTCATCAGTATTGGGCAGGTGTCGGTAGATTATAGGTTATTGCATTTTAATACTAGATTTTAATTTTTATTCCTTTCTCTTACTGAGTCGAGATCTCCATAAAAACAAATTGGTCAGAGAAAAGAATTTTCTTCGTTGCATTTTTTGTCGTCTCGTTTTTTTTTCCTCCCTAAATTTATGAGGGGTTCGAGCCTTGCTACGATTTTTTTTGAAACAACGTCTTGAGGAAATCAATGGATGGGCTGTATGGAGTGCTGCACGTGGCCAGTAAATTACCAATGGCCGAGACAAGGGATTTCGATAGAAGAAAGACTTCGGAGGACCACCCAACCGTCAACGAAAAATTAAATAAAACTTTTTAAAACATGCCCGGTCCGCTATCGGCCGGATGTGTATATCGTCTCCGATACAGGGAACTGAATGTTTATGCTGCACGAAGAGAACGCCGAGTCTATAGCTAAAGAAACAGAGCAAACAGCGCTTTGTCCCAAGTCCTGGTAGGGGTTCAGAAGGCGTATGTCCCATCGACAGACGAATCCAAGCTCTCGCCTACGAAGGAGGGGCGACACGAAAATTCGGCATCGAATCCAACAAAGACCCCAAAAGCGTAGCAAGCGCATTATTTAATTAACGTTTTTCTTTTAATCAAAAATGACCAAATTCAAAGATTTCAGGAGATTTCGTAATGCATGGGTAAAGGTTTATGTGGAAATGAAAACTGTGAACAAATCCTTTTCCTATAATAATTACGAGTTAGATGAATGAATGTATGAGTGATAGTTGCGTGAGCACGGAAATAGATCTTTCCTGTAACGACAAGTAAAAGAAATAATAAAGCCAGAATCATAAAATTACACAAGATCCGAAGTATATAGATAGAATTTTCAATTGTTATAACAAATGTAGAATCCTAATAACTGGTTAATAATTATGAGAATTTTGAGTAGTTTGGATACGCTAAAATAATTTCCTTTCGTATAATTATTGGAAAGAATTAATTATAATCCAGAAGAAATAGCATGACATACACCATTGCATCCGAACCTCCGCATGGTAAATAATTATAAAGAAATAGGAATGAATAGAATGAGAGGAAAGATCGAACGAAATCCAGAGCGAGAAAGATACAGAGAAACAGAGGAGAAGTTGTCACCGAATGAGAGTACACTGAGAGACTTTTTATGTGAATAATTGGTAAAAATATATCAAAGTTTAGTATGTTAACGTTCGAAAGTAGAGAAGTCCGGGGTTGCTTGTCAAAAATTCACATGGTGCATACTAATGAGTGAAATTGAGATTTTTCTTTCAATAAATGAAAAAAAAAATCGATAATTGATTTAAAACATGATAATATTTGGAACGCACCATGTCAATGTTAGAGAGCGACTGGACAAGCACAATTAGTACGGTGAATGTGAAAGATTGAAATAACCGTATCACATAACGTCACGAAGAATATCAGTTTTTAATACGGACCATACGAAAAACTATGACTCACCGCTGAAAAAATAAAGAAGTGGGGGAGTCGAGGACTTCACAAGCATACTGAAATTGATACACGTCGGAAGATACATATATGTACACTACTTATACGAAGACACCTTACACAAGTCCATCACACAATACACTTATATATTAAACCGGGACTGATACCTAATACATTTTATACATTTACAATATACACATATAGAATGCAATTACATGTCGGAGAATCTCGGAAACTTGTATATATGGTGAGCTTAGAACACTCGTCCGCTTATGAGAAAGGATTGAAAGGGTTATTTTTTGAATAAATCAGTAATAACCTTTTTTTTTGAAAAACTGTATTGGGAAAGTGGACTTTATTTTAAAATGTTTATTTTTAACCCATTTTTTTGTTTCACTCGATTTGCAATAATTTTTTTTATGCATTTCTACTTCTTTTAATTGGAACATTCGAAAATAAACCCCATTAATTTAAGAAATGTTCAAGATTAAATATTCTATGCTTTGAAATGAATTCAGATTTGCAAAATTTAAATTTGGCGTAATCAATGTGCTAAAAAAAACTTAAAACATTTGGATTTTAGTGAAAATTGGTACTTGAAGGTTTTTTGGGTCGCTGATCACGAATCTAAAGTTAGATTTTTTTTCTAAATGGGTTGGTTTGGATTCAGTATTAATTATTATTATTATAATTTCTGCTCGAAACGAGTTTAAAAACGTGAAGTTCAAAGGCTGGCTCATGTTCAGCCCAAACCCGCGTATTTTTGCTTTTATACATTTTATTTTAAGAAAATAGATAATTACATCCAATGTTTGGCAATCTAAACCACGATTTGTTTCACGGAGCTACATAACAAGTATTAACATCGCATGCGAATTGATGAATTGGTGGGATTTTTCCGCTGCCGTATCTTTTCCCGAGACGGTGCATGGAAGAGCCGAGCGAGGCTTCGTGCGTTTTCGGCAAAGATCGTAATCACACCTGGCGATTCGGGGAATATTTTAATACGCACCATACGAAAAATCGAGACTTCCCGTTTCAACATCTACTATTCTTTTCAGTTTCACGGCTAGTTAATATAGACCATGTCATTTTTTCGAATATTTTGTCTCAGTATATAACATTCACTGTGCTTATTATTGAAATAATTTCGTACACAATTTATTAAGGTGAATATGAATTTTTCTTATGGTCAATTTTGACATACAGTATCATAATATTTCATATCCAGCATACTAAATTTTCATATTATTTAGTTAAAGACTGGTATGGGTGTGTCAAACTTCGATATGACGCTGCGAATAATTACCATATTTTCCGCTCTCTTCCCTACTTTCAACTGTAACATATTAAACTTTGATATATTTTTACCAATTATTCACATAAAAAGTTTCTCAGTGTACGAATGAGAAGAGACAAATGGAAATGTATGTGTATGTACGTGTGTGTGTGTTTGACATCAAGAGCCTATGACCGGTCAGCTCGTGGCCGATAGGATAAGTCCAACCCAAGTATGGAGGGATGAGAAGGAGAGAGTGACCAGAATGAAGGGTTGTCTCCTCCGCTGTGTGGAACTTCGAAAACAAGGCATGGAATGAGTGAGAAAGAAAATACGAAATATGTAAGTATGAGAGAGACAGAGTGAGCGTCTTTATGAAAAGATGGCGTATGTACAAGAAATTCGTTTTCTGATTATTAGGTAATAATGGAATAATTATTATACGGAAATGCAGGAGTGAAATTATATTATAAGGATAAATTTGTGTTAATACATTTTCGATTATATAGATTCCGGGGGATCATCGAGGATGCGAGGTGGAGGCCCACAGTGGGGAATTTTCACGAATTCCTGGCCAAAAATAAAAAAAAAAATTTTTCCATACAGGTATAACGGTCACGGGTATTTGTAGAGAACTAATTTCTGCGTAATTTCCCGTTTGACCCAACCTTTTACCTCTCATAGATGCTTAGATATTTCAGTTCAAAGTCGACCTTTGTTGGTGACAGTCGCGAGCGTCGACCGTGCTGTGTTTTGTAGCGCAACTTTGAACGTTTGTATACGGATAGTGGGAAGTGATAATTGATTCAAACAAAATGGATATTCTTCCTCAAGGTATGTAGAACATTTTGCCTATTTTACAATTAAAAAATATTTTTTTTGTCCATGTTTTCGTAGTCTAACGAGAATCCCGAAAAGTGCCTTCGTTCGAAAGTAAATATTGACTTTGCATAGACGTTTAGTATAGAATCCCGCGGAATCCCGCCTTCATTTTTTTTTTTAAATAAAGCTTAGAATATTAGCTTTCGAATGCCGCCTCACCGAGAGTGCGCAAAGGTGCGCGGCCTGGTCCAGAGCAATTTTAGTGCGCGTCCACGTCATCCGATAAGTCAACCGCGCGCCGCGTGACGTGCCAGGTACTCGGTCAGCCGAACTGGGCTTACCTGGAACTGCAGCTGCGGGTCGACCGGTCGACCCTGACAATAGATTCGAAATATAAATATATATATATACATACATATGTATATATATATATATATATACATACTTTGTAAGAATCGTCGTGAAAAATGCTGATACCTGATTTAGTTTACGTGGAATTTGTTTTCCAGAGGGAAAGGAATTTATTAGAAATTTAGTATTGTATTCGGAACGCCAACTCCACATTTTAATGAAGTATGACCAAATGCATAAAGGCGTATGTCTAATCCTCATTCGTAATACAATGCAATTTATGATTAATACTAAGTACAATTTCTTTTCAGGTTCAGGTGCTTCGCTTGTCTCATTCAAACGAAAGGAAATATTTTTAATTCTGAAAAAATATTTAACGTCAGAATATAATGAGCAAGTAGAATTATTGGAACGGGAATTATCGGAGAAGAGTCAATGTGTGATTAAAATCCACCAAGATGCCAGGCAGAATTTGTCCAAGTTAATTCATAAGATACGCATAAAATGGCAAGAGTCAGGAAGGAAGGAGACCAATTTTCTTCATAAGAATCAAGAGTGGCTGGAGATGGATATTGCCTTTCCTGCTGATTCGAAACCGAGTGACGCCAGCACACGTGGTCGTCCCTCAGTGGACTTTGCTGCATCAAGTGAGCGATCGAAACGACGAAGAACAGAAGAGTTGCGGCAAAATCATACCCCTGAGGAGTTGTGCTATGCAGCGCAAATGAGTCTCCGCTCTTCCGGAGACGTAAATTCGTCAAAAACGGTCAAGGACATTGCAGTTGAAACGCACGCACCTGCACCAACATCGTCAAAGGCAGTGCAAAATACACTATCAACAGATGAAGCTCTTTCGGTTATGGTCGAAGCCAAACTCACCAGACATCAATATAATATTGTAAGAGCATCGCTGAAAGGTATCAACTGTCCGGCATATCCAAATTACGAAGCAGTTAGAGAGGCCAAAGCATTATGTTATCCACCGCGGTCTAGTATAACTATTACTGAAAATTGTGCCGATATTAAATTACAAGACTTACTGGACCACACATGCAAGCGTCTTCTTCTTAGTCAGAGAGAAGTTGTGAAATCAGTGCATATGGAAAACTTGGCAAATGCGGAATTAATCTGTAAATGGGGGTGTGACGGAAGTTCTGGCCAAGGTGTATACAAACAGAAATTTGAGGATGACAGTAATTCCGACGCAAATATATTCCTAACGTCCCTTGTCCCGTTACAACTCGCATTTTTTGAGAGTGAATCTATGGACTCCGGTTGTAAACTTTTATGGAAAAATCCGAGGCCATCATCGCCTCGCTATTGCCGGCCTATAAGAATGCAATTTCTACATGAAAGTACGGAATCCACGAAGAATGAAACAGCGTATATTGAAGAACAAATCTCATCATTAAAACCATTGAAAATTGGAGTTGATGGCAGAGAAGTAACAGTTAGGTATAAAATGCTGTTTACTATGATAGATGGGAAAGTCTGCAATGCTGTTACATCTACGAAATCCGCACAAAGATGCTATTTATGTCAAGCTACTTCAAAAGAATTTAACGATCTTGATGCAATCCTGAAAAAAGAAGTGAATGAAGATAACTTGAAATTTGGAATGTCCACGTTACACGCATGGATCCGTTTTTTTGAGTCCCTCTTGCATCTATCTTACAAACTCGATTTGAAAAAATGGCAGGCACGATCCGAAAATGAAAAAAAGATGGTTAGCGATCGAAAAGCACAGATACAAAAATCTTTGAAATCTGAATTGGGGTTGATAGTGGATCGTCCAAAGCCTGGGTATGGGAGCACCAACGATGGCAATACAGCACGGCGATTTTTTGAAAACCACGAAATAACAGCAATGATAACTGGCTTGAACGAAGAACTTATAAAAAGATTTCACGTCATTTTACAAGTTATCTCGAGTGGGTACGATATCAACGTGGAAAACTTCAAAGAATACGCGTTGGAAACTGCGCAACTGTACGTGCGCGATTATCCATGGTATTATATGCCAACAACCGTGCACAAAATATTGATCCATGGAAATTTGATAATAGCTTCGGCTATTTTACCCATCGGACAATTGTCAGAGGAGGCTCAAGAAGCGCGAAACAAAGACGTGAAAAAATTTCGAGACGGATTTTCTCGTAAATCATCACGCGAGAATACTATGCAGGATGTTTTGAATTGGCTACTAGTGTCATCTGATCCATTCATAACAAACCTAAGGAAACTGCCTCAAAAAAAGTCACAGCAATTGTCTGCAGAGGCTATGAGGCTACTTGCTGAGCCGAATATGGATTGAATATGGATTGGAATAAGGATTAGGATTGAGATACTCTTTGTATTTTTCAATAATAAAAACTTTGTTTACCGTATTACGAGATAACAATTATTTTCCGTACATTCCCGAACCTACTGTATAATCTATTATTGTAGCCACTCGACAAACATAGTTCAGGCTCTGTGTTTTATTTTTCGAAATTTTGATGTATTCGCAATCAGGGAACCCGAAAACATCGGGAAAATAGATTTTTCATCGGATTTATTAAAGAATTTTGGTTCGAACCAGCCATATTTGAGTCGCCATTTTGTTTTTTGAAATTTTGATTTTGGATTCGAAATCAGGGACCCCGAAAACATGGGGAAAGTAAATTTTCCGCTGGATTTATTGAAGAATTTTGGTTCGAACCAGCCGTATCTGAGCCGCCATTTTGTTTTTTGAAATTTTGATTTTGGATTCGAAATCAGGGACCCCGAAAACATGGGGAAAGTAAATTTTCCGCTGGATTTATTGAAGAATTTTGGTTCAAACCAGCCGTATCTGAGCCGCCATTTTGTTTTTTGAAATTTTGATTTTGGATTCGAAATCAGGGACCCCGAAAACATTGGGAAAGTAGATTTTTCGTTGGATTTTTTGAAGAATTTTGGTTCGAACCAGCCGTATCTGAGCCGCCATTTTGTTTTTTGAAATTTTGATTTTGGATTCGAAATTAGGGACCCCGAAAACATTGGGAAAGTAGATTTTCCGTTGGATTTTTTGAAGAATTTTGGTTCGAACCAGCCGCATCTGAGCCGCCATTTTGTTTTTTGAAATTTTGATTTCGGATTCGTAATCAGCGACCCCGAAAACATAAGTATACCAAATTTGGTGAAGTTCCGATCATCCCCTGATTTATGGCCAGGAATTCGTGAAAATTCCCCACTGTGCGGCGGAGGAGCCTGCAGCGTCTAAGGCGTTTAAGGGCGTACCTCCCCACCGCCGAAACTGAGCCATCCTAGAGGACCCTATATAAGACCGGGTAATGAGCCCGCGGCATGTTAGAGTCCGGAGGAATTTTCTTAAAGCTAAACCGCTGTCCGTCGGGTCCATTTTATTTTCGCTATAGATTTTCTTTTTTTTTTTTATATTTTTCTGTCACAGCATTTCCAGTTTTATATTTGTATTTTCATTCAACCGTTTAAGTAGCCGTGGCGACCCGAGCATTTGTATTTTTTTTATGTTTATCTTTATTTTTGTTGCGAACGAACATTTATTTTCTTTACGTGTGAACATTATCTTTTAAAGACCAATATATTTTATTTTCATGTGAACATTGTCTTTTGAAGAACAATACATTTTTTCCTTTTGTGTGAACATTCTCCTTTTTGTGGTGGGCACGGTTTTCGTTCTGTGTCGTGTTCTTCCCCAGCGGCCGATTTGTAATTACGTTCATCGTTTCATCATCGCCTCAGTCGTCATTCGCCTTTTGGTTATTCATCTCCTTCGCGGATTACTTTCACTCAGGTTCGATCACCAAAGTAGTAAGTATCTCAAAATGTTTTCTCGCATGTGTCAGTA
Source organism: Rhorus exstirpatorius (assembly GCA_963564615.1). Classification (NCBI taxonomy): domain Eukaryota; kingdom Metazoa; phylum Arthropoda; class Insecta; order Hymenoptera; family Ichneumonidae; genus Rhorus; species Rhorus exstirpatorius. Next base: position 1,763,441 of record OY751314.1, on the reverse strand, counting down.
TATTTTCGTTCGTGTTGCGCGGTGTCTCCGACCCCGGTCGACACCCCATGACGGCTCGAGTCCCGTAACCGAAACTACCGGGTTACTCACCGTTGAAGGTCTATGAAATATTTTCGTTGTTGTTTTCCCTTTTTGCGTTATTTTTGTCGTTTTAGATTCAGAGTTTTGGTGTTAAATTCAGTTTTATGGAGATTCAGATTTTTGGTGTTAAATTCAGTTTTATGGAGATTCAGATTTTTGTGTTTTATGGAAATTCAGATTTTTGTGTTAAATTCAGTTTTGTGAAGAGTTATGTCAATTTAACTTCAGTTTTGCGAAAAGTGTCTGACCAAAATTATTTTCTCAAATTTATCTTCCTCATGCTTAAGTTCAATTCTTTGTCCAATTTATTTCGCGTCGTTTAAAATTATTTTTATTTTTGTTTGTGCAATTCGATTATTTCAATGTTCCGAGTAAATCGCTCCGAAAAACCTGTTCGTGTTTCAATCGATTGTAGGATTATTTTTCGTGTGAATTTATTTTCTCCTAGGAAGTGCTCATATTTGTAAATTCAGTGAAATATCTGCGAGTTAAATTCATTTGAGTCATTCACGTTTTGTTCCGGAAAATAATGGATCAATAGTGTTTTTTTTTTGTATTTATCATTTGATATTCATTTCCAATATAAATGTATACATTATCCGTGGTTAAATTCAATTTCAAGTAATTTCGAATTTCTTTGAGTAATTAAAATTTAATCGAGTCGTGGTTGAGTAAATTCTGTGTTGATTTTTGTTTTGTGAGGGTTGTCAATCGACCATGGACCTTTTCCAATTAAAGATAGCTATCGTTGTAGTAGCGGTCATTTTAATACTCGCGATAATTTCGTTTGTCCTTGTAGTTTGCGCGGATAAACCCCAGGAGGCTTATCTTGAGGATGGCCCTGTAGTTAATTTTCTCCCGCGTCAGTGAAAGTTTAGTCCCGTTTTATCAGAATTTATTTAATGTGATCATACAATTTTTGTCCCTTTATATTACAAGTTTATTTGTCCGATTTTGCCGAATTACAATTTATTAGTCTTTTCCGATGTATCTCGCGAAAATTAAAGAGTTTTGTTCGTGAGATTTTATTTTAATTTGCCATTGTTACCAAATTATGCACTCTCCGCCCATCCTGAGCAATTTTCCGCAAGGTTAGGCTCAAAACAGGGCAATAACCTGGCCAATTCCGATTTTATCTCGAATAACGTGTTAAAGGGAAAGCCGCGCTTTTCTTGGCCGAGATGAGAAAAATCGAGGGTCAGGACGTAACATTCAGATATGTTCAGATATGAACATATCTGGTTCATGCCTGATTTATGTATGATTATATATGATCATACATAAATTTATGTATGATTATATATGAAAATACATAACGTCATGTAAAATCGAATAGGATTATATATAACTGTATATATGATTATATATGACCATACATAACATCATATATGAATATAGTTCCTATATAAATTCATGTATGTTTATATATCAACATACATAACTTCATGTATAATCGTATATGATCATATGTAGCATTATATACGATTATATATAACCATGTATAGTATTATATATGACCATGTAGATCATATATACATTTATGTTTGATTATATATAAGCATATAACATTAGATATGAACATGTATATATCATATATACATTTATGCATGATTGTGTATGAACATACACAAGATCATGTATAATCGTATAGGATCATACATGAAGTTATGTACGTTGATATATAAACATACATGAATTTATATAGGAACTATATTCATATATTATGTTATGTATGGTCATATATAATTGCATATAAAGTTATATAAGATCCTATACGATTTTATATGATATTCTGTATGGTCATACATACATTTATGTTTGATTATATATGACCATTATATTATAGATGAACATGTGGATCGTATATAAATTTATATTTATGGACTATACAGCATAACAATATATATAATCGTTTAGGATTATATAAACCATATTATATATGATCATATATGATCATATGTGATCATATATACATTTCACAATCAAAAGCGGATGAATTCACTCTTTCATTTTCAAAATCCGACCCCAAATAAAATGTTTCTCATGAAGTTCATCAAAATCTGGAAAAAAAAATTATTTTTATAAATATAGATTCATCCGTTTTTGACCATTTATAGATCATTTGGCATGATCATACACGACTTGGTATGATCATCCACGACTTGATATGATCATCCATAACTTCATATGACCACACTGCAAATCCAAGTGTGTTATGTTACACGCAAAAGATGTGTAATTTTTTAAATAACACGTGTAAATGGCATAATGTGTTTCAAAGCAACACACATATGCGTGTTATGCTACTTTTACCCGCATTTTCTGTGTAACTTTACACGCACGGTCCGCATTAAACCTTTACACACTTTATGATTCGTGTTAAAATAACACATTTATTGGTAAATCACACATTTTGCGACATTTTACAACTATTATTATCATTATTACATAATAAAAATTATTATTAAACAACATTTACTATTAAACAACATAATAACCTTATTACCATAATAATTATTAATTACCATAATTACCTTATTACCATAATAATTATTAACATAATAATTATTAACATAATAACCAACTTAATAACCTATATAAATAACATAATAAAAATCATTATTAAACAAATCCATTTGTTAATTAACAATTGAATACATTTTTTCACTGCATATCACCTTTTTACTGAATAATATCACGCGATTCTATCCAGCCATATTACATAATAACAATTATTATTAAACAAATCCATTTGTTAATTAACAATTGAATAAATTTGTTCACTGTATATCACATTTTTACTGAATATCACGCTCTTCTATCGAGCCCGGTGAGACAGTGCTTTTTCATTAGAACTCGTATACTAATATCATTTAAATACAAGAAATTCATAAGGAATCAATAGCGTAGTGGTAGAGTGTCGCTCGTTAGGTAGGTCGTTAGGTAGGTCTCAGGTGAAATCTCAGGTAGGCTCAAAATTAATTTCGACGGAAAAACGTCCGGACCACGAAGCCGGAAACACTCGTAAAAAAAAAATTCTCAAAATCTTTAATTTTTTTTTTAATGATTATTTAAGGATCGCAAGTGCTGAATTCGATTACTGCGGAGGATCGTGGGTTCAAGTCCCGGTCAATGACTTTTTTTTTTTTTTTTAATTTACAGGATTTTCGAAAATAATGGAATAACAGTTTTAAGCTCGTTCATCGATCATTCCTAATAGCTAATTCATAAATAATAAATAAACTATTACTACTACTAAACGCTTGGATTTGCAGTGCATACATGACTTGATATGATCATACACGATTTGGTATGATCAGACATGGCCACTTTTCTGGCATGAGTCATACATGACTAGTTATATATGATCATGTATGATCAGATTTGATTATTTTTTCCCGGGAATGTATGAATGATCCTGAATAGTTCATGTATTCATCAAATGAATTATTGAAAATTCATGAATCATTTAAAATTAATTCTGAATTCAGCAAAATATTAATAATAAGAAGTTATACAATGTGTCTTACCTGAATGTAGCACTGAATTACATTAGTATAAATTGGAGAAATTATTTGCATTAAAAAAATTGAAATACATAGTTTTTGTATGGTTGCACAATGGTCAACAAAAATTAAAAGGTGCATTTATTTATTTATTCATTCAAATAAACTTTATTAATGTGTCATTCTGGTGTGTGTGTGTGCGTGTGCGTATGTGCGCGTACGTGCGTGCGTGTGTGTTTGCGTGTGCGTATGTGCGCGTACGTGCGTGCGTGTGTGTTTGCGTGTGCGCACGCTTCGATATCTAATTCACCATAAAAAAAAATTTTTTGAAAATGTTGAATAAAATTTAATTGAAGATTGAAAGAGAATTTTTTTTTTTAACAATTTCTCTCACTAAAATTTACAGTAAGTTATATGGTGAATGAAACGAATTTTTTAGATCCATATTTATTTTAAAAGCTGAATTCACTACTAAAGAATTCATGAATTTTTGCATGGATTTTTTTTATGAAATAAATCATTACTGATGAATTCCAGATGAATTTACTGTGGAGTCAAAAATAATATGATATGTATGATTTATGGAAATATCAATTTTATTCATGTAATTTCTTCATTAACCTTTTCGCTCCGGGACTGGTCCATATATGGACCAGCACTCCAAGTGGTGACTTGTCATAAGAAGTTCATTCATTTAAGTCATGAAATTCAGCTAAAAGTCGAGGTCAATTTTAAAGGAAAAATCCCCGGAGCGAAAAGGTTAACGGAATAAATATATATATATAACATAGTAGGGGTTCGTATGACTCGAGCGCTATGCGCCCTCGCTGGGATTGGATTTATATGTTTGGGTTAGGCTTGGGTCCGTCATCCTTTTCAAATTGGACACCCGTTATATGCTATATTTGGGTTGGTCATCCTTTTCAAATTGGACACCCGTTATATGCTATATTTGGGTTGGTCATCCTTTTCAAATTGGACACCCGTTATAAACTCAATTCCTGAAACAGCGGCGGTCTATCTTTATATTGTAGAACGATATATATGTGCATATACAGGGTGTCCAATAGGAAGGTGTGAAAACTAATAAATTGGTATTTTGCAATAAATAAAGGAACCAGATCAGTGGAATTTTTTTTTAATAGAAGAGAGTTGTCATTTTAATTTTATGTCAATTTATTACAAAAAAACGATGTTTCCATAGAAAAAATTATATATTTAAGCAAATACTAAAAAAAATGTCAAAATCAATGATAAATATTTTAAAAATGTGAGCCATTTGAATCACCACAGTACTCTAATCGCTTTTTAAAACTATTAAAAACGTGTTCTATAGTTTCATTTGAAATGCCATCGACAGTCTTCCTTATTCCTTTGACCAAATCATCTACAGTTTTTGGGTTGTTTTCATAACAGTGATCTTTAATATAACCCCACAAAAAATAATCACAAGGATTGAGATCGGGTGAATAAGGGGGCCATTCCATCCCTGTTCGTGTAAATCGAGGATATCCAAGGCCGATAACTCGATCACCATAAACTTTATTGATGGTTTCGAAAACTTCTTGTGTTCGATGAGGTGCTGCTCCGTCTTGTATAAATTAATAATTCTTAACGAGATGTTTTTTCTTTGCATAGGGAAAGTATTGTGTCTCCAACATCTCTTTATAGCTCTGTCCGGTAACAGTAGATTCAAAGAAATGCAGGTAGATCCCTTTTATTGAGACAGCTACCCATACGGATACTTTTACAGGATGAAGAGACGTTGCCACTACGACTTTCGGATTTTCTGAACCCCAAAAGCGATAATTTTGTTTATGAACATAGCCATTTATCCAAAAATGGGCTTCATCGGAGAAAATTATTTGTTTTTCGTTCAATTCTCCATTTTCCAACATTTGACACAATGAGTTGCAGAACTCTTTTCTTGTTTTCATGGCATGTTCAGACAATAATTGATGCGTTGTTATTTTGTAAGGATGCATTTTCAAAAAATGACGTAGAATATTGTGCAACGACGATTTGCTTATTTTTAAAGCTTGAGCGGCTTTACGGATTGAAGACTGAGGATTTTGTTCAAAATAGTCTTTAACTGCTTTAATCGTTTCCTCTGTAGTTACCGAGGTGGAAGGGCCTGACAAATCTTTTCTACGGTCCTGTAATGTTCCGTACTCTTTAAAATTATCGATTACTCTGCAAACGGAAAAAAAAAATAGTTACAATCTAAAAAATTTTGAAACATGAGATCTTTAGATCTGATTGTTCATAAACCTTGATATAAAAAATATTCAATTCTTACCTTCTAAGAGTAGTTTCGCTTCTGACTTTTTTACTTCCATACTTCGTACGAAAGCCTCTGAACGCTTCACTATAAATTTTCCCTCTTGAATAATAACATTCAATGAGAGAAACTTTTTCTTCGATAGTTAGCTCACTCATTTTTAAGAAGACTGTCCGCTTTCTACCACAGCTAGAATATAACTGACAGGTCTCAGGTACAAATTTCTGAAACGCAGGGTTCCTTACAATGTTAGAGAGGGAGGGGAGATTCGATTAGTTTTCACACATTCCTATTGGACACCCTGTATATTAGGGTGGTTAAAACAATCGATATTTTTTTTTCTCGGAGCTCCATCGAAAAACTTCAGAACATCGAAAAAAAGTAATTGTCACCAAATTTAGGATTAAACAAAAAATTTAAATAGTGCTCAAGCGACTTTTCGGTTTTTTCTGCTATTTGTTGAAAATCGCGACGGGAAATTTTTTTGTTTGCTCTCATAGCATAAAGTGTTTGTATTTAACAGAATCATTATTTTTTTTTTCATTTTAGTAATCTGAAATTTTTTTTCAAGCTGCCTCAAGTAATTTATTTGCTGCTTTTTCGGCTTTTTTAGCTGAAAATCATAAAATTAACAATAGTTCAGTTACAGATGTCAATTTTTTTCTTTTTTACGAAATAAGAGGTGTGTACATTAAAAAAAAAAACATTTTTCGCTCCAAATTTTCGTGAAAATCGTGAATCATAAAAAAAACTTGCGAACTTGCCATTGTTTGCATCACAATTCGCAAGTTTTTATTCATGATTCGTGATTTTCGATTTTCACGAAACTTTGGAGCGAAAAATGTTTTTTTTTTTAATGTACACACCTCTTATTTTGTAAAAAGGAAAAAAATTGACATTTGTAGCTAAACTATTGTTAATTTTATGATTTTCAGCTAAAAAAGCCGAAAAAGCAGCAAGTAAATTACTTGAGGCAGCTTGAATAACAATTTCAGATTACTAAAATGAAAAAAAATAATGATTCTCTTAAATACAAACACTTCATGCTATGGGAGCAAAAAAAAAAAAATTAACGTCACGATTTTCAACAAATAGCAGAAAAAACCGAAAAGTCGCTTGAGCACTATTTAAATTTTTTGCTTAATCCTAAATTTGGGGAAAATTACTTTTTTCTGATGTTCTCACGTTTTTCGATGGAGCTCCGAGAAAAAAAAACGATTTTTTTGAACCACCTTAATATATATACTAAATTTTTTCCCTTGTTTCATAAAGAAATATAGAAAAAAATCCACATTGTTATGAATTATTCTAATTTTGTTAATTATTCATACTATTCAAACTATTTAATCAAATGAATTATTCGTATTTTTTAATATTCGCACATTCATGATATAGTTATTTGGAAAACTTGAAATGTGTAACATGTGACGCACGCACATGTCTGGACACCAGATAATTTATTTCATCAATATTGTAGATTCCGTCAATCTCGATGAAATTATCATCAAGCAGCCAATCATTTTCGAAAGATGCTATTTTATCGAGTCAATATGATAAACCGGACGATGAAGAAACTAAATCGGCATCAATGGAGGATATGATACCAGTAGCAAATGAAAGAAATAACTATGATACCGGTAATAAAACCTCTTTGCAGTCGGACGATATCAATACCAGCGATCACACGAATCACGATTATGAGGTAAACATCTGTACATTTAATGCTAAAAGGCATCCTACATTTTGTACAATTTTTATTCGTATCGTATATATTGATTTGAAAAACTTGAAATGTAGAACGTGCAATATCCGCACAGATCTCGACACCAAATAATTCATTTAATCAATATTGCAGAATCCGTCAGTTTCGATGAAATTACCATCAGGCAGTCAAACACCTCCGAAGGATGCACCCGAAGCACCCAAAGAATACAAGACTGCACTGAATGCGATTCCCCATGAAAATTCGGATAAACAAAAAAACGGATCGGCATTGACCGATGATATTATATTGGCAGCAAATGAAAGTGAAGGTGGCGTTACCAGTTTTGGAAGTTGTTGGGATTCAGATTATCCCGTAACCAGCAAAGTCACAAGCATGTGCGATGTAGTAAATATAGAAAATATATTTTTAATTTCTTTATTCGTAATTATTCTAATTTTGTATTGTCCGATTCAATTATTATCGAAATGAAAATATAAAGAGTTTCGTCGAATTTGACGAAAATTCCAACTAACAATTCGCGTGCGTGGTTCCTCACGAGTATACAAGCCCACTTGAAGCGCTATTTCGTACATCTTCTCAATTAGTTGTCATGCATGTTGTATGCAACGCATATGCTGATGTATTGGCGTTTACCGCAGTAATAAATCTCTTATTTACTTACAAATAGGATTCGTGGTACGGGAACGAGTCTCTTACCGGCAAGGACAGTCCAAGTATAATATTCTCCGAAGAAGAAGAGGGAAATGATAAGTATAATGATGTCAATGATACCAACAATAATGTCGAACAAGGGTCCATGGCTCTAATAACGTCGGACGATCTGAGATTAAATTTTCCAAAAACCGTCGTTGTAAGTGTTGTTATAGCATGCTAAGCGCAATTATTGTTTATTTGCTTAAGTATTGTCCAAATTTTGTATAATCATGTTAATGTATAGAAGCGAGTTTCGACAACAAATGCAGCAAAGAATAAGCTCGTACTGGTGGATGATGTTCGACTCCTTCCTGGCATAAGTACTATCGATTTACCATTCCGAAAAAGATCGCACAATTGCATTGAAGGAAAAATATCTGCATGCGTAAGTTCAATGTCGATGAGACAGTAGTCGGGTGCACCTGAAGAGTTAGCATTTAATATAGTAACGTTAACCGTGTAGGATCAAGTGATACCTGTACGAGTTATTGAAAAGAAGAAAATAAAAATGAATATGATCTCTAGCGGAGAACTGACTGATTCAACTTTCTGTAAATCCCCACCATACGAGATAGTTCTTGACGATACAACCCCCGAAAGATACACCGAAGAAGATCACCGAAATTCATCGGTAAATGCCTGCTCAGCCAAATGAACTTGAGACTTTATTAGTAGCGAGCGCAATGACCAACTTATGGAAGTACCGTTGAAAGTACCGTATATTAACCCTTACAAGTTTTGTCATGAATCGAAAGGTATCTTATACATGTTAAATGTAAAGTCAATTAGCTTACGTACGATTCGAAATTTAGTTTACTTTAGTTTAGTAAAAAAAAACGAAGTGTAACAACCACAAAGAATATAGCGTAGAATAACATAAATCATGCTCAAAGTACAACCGATATTCAAAAAAAAAATGTACAATCTAAACCACTGAAGGGATTCTCGCAAAAATCAATAGAACATATCCTAGTATTCTAACGTATTAAAGTAAAAAATGTTGACACGATAGCCTAAAATTTGCGAATGTTAGAGCACGCACATAATTTTTCGAGAGTTCCAAAAGTTTAGAAAATGCAATATCCTTAAGGGATTCTTGCCAAATCTGATACCGAATATCTTTGTCCCCCTAAACTATTCGAATAGAACGTTTGGCCGTTTTGGCTTGACAACTTCAATTTTGTCACTTAAAACGATCACATTTTTTTGAAAATTTTATAATTTTCTGAAATGTGAACCCTTAAAGCGATTCTTACCATATGGATTACAAAATGCTTGTCCGCAAGACTGTTTAAATGAACAGTTTTTGCTGAAAAATCTCAAGTTGGCCTAAGTTAAGCCAGGCGCACACGGTGCTTTTTCCCTGCTGGATCGCTCGCTTGGAGACGTGATGACAGCTGAGCAGGAAACTGATGTGCTTGAAAATGATGCCACTGCTGGCACCGGTCAGTGGAATTATTTGTTCATTTGGCCACTTTTTTTTGTCTGATCGATTGGTTTTAGTCCCATATTTTATCAATCAACCATCAAAATACCACCTGTACATACACTGGAATCCCCTGTCAGCATAAAAACATGCAGAGAAACAAAGCAAAAGACGCCAGTGCTGGCACTGGTGCAAGCTGTCTTACAGGATTTTGGCGCATTTTCTCAGCATGTCAACATACATGTAAACGTGTGGAGAAAATAGCACATGGTCAATCATCAAAATCCTACAAGACAGCTAGCACCAGCTTCAGCACTGACGTCTTTTTTTTTTGTTTCTCTGCATGTTTTCATGCTGACAGACGATTGCAGTGTACGTACGGCTGGTGATGATGGTTTGATGGTTAAACGATAAAATGTGGGACCGAAACCAATCGATCAGACTAAAAAAAAGTGGCCAAGTAAACAAATAATTGCAATGACCAGCGCCAGCAGTGGCGTAATTTTCAAGCACAGTTTCCTGCTCAGCTGCCATCACGTCTTCAAGCAAGCGGACCAGCAGGAAAAAAAGCACCGTGTGCGCCGGGCTTCAGAGCGATTACAATGATTTCTCGTAAATTACGTAATTTTATGAAATCTGAACCTCTTCAGCAGTTCTTGTCAAATTCAATACAGAACATGCTTTTGCCCCCTTGCCATTTATATTAAAAGATTTGGGTCAATAACCTCAAATTTACTAAAGTTAGAGCGATTAGACATTTTTCGATGGTTTCAGTCTCGTTCAACGAAGACCCATTTTAACGTAAATTGTAGGAAACAATGGCGGTTAAATGCCGGAGGTATGTGTGAAGTTTCGGCGAGATCGGTAAAGCCGTTCTCGAGATATAGCAGTTTGATTTTTTCAAGGCTAGCACTCACACACACGTGCGCGTGCGTGCCCGTGTCGGGACATTTTTTCTAAACGTGACTTCTGGACATTTTGGCACATTTTATACACATTGGCATTAAAAACTATAATTTTTTTTCACCGTTAAAAAGCTTCATCTATAGGAAGCAAAAGCTTCGTAATGTATTGAAAAGTATACATGGTACAAATTGAATAAAATTAATGTAATGATGGTAGGATAAATTTATAACTTAGAAATGATTATAGTATGTTAATTAACAAAACGAATATTCAGCGCTATGCAACGTCACAAAAAATGAAGAACAAAAGGCGTTACAATCATTATGACAAGATTGTTATTAATGAGGATGTATGGCACACAATGTTTTAATTCAAACACTGAGCACAGAAATTATACAACTAAAGTCGATTCTTCTTTGCACAGGTATTAAAAGACACGAAGAGTAACCGCAAAAAGAATTCGCCTGAAGCTTTCGAGAACAAAAAATGTGATGAAACCGATATAAATCGATCGTTCGCAAAATTGATTCGGACCCACATGACAAAAATTGGGAACAAAATCATCGAGTGCATAAAATCCAAAAAAATCACGAAGACCGCGAAAACCAGCGACAATTCACCAGTATCTCAAGATAGAACTGATGCACGGAAAAAAATATTAGCAATAATATTGCTGAGTCAACAATAATTTATTGTACTATTTCAACATACAAAGTTTTATTGCTGTATTGAACTTGTCAGTTTTGCAGATAGGTAAAACAATATAAGTATTGCTCTACGACCCTACAATACTAAAATGCTGATATCCACAGCGATAAAAATATTGTAAATGCATATTACAACATATTATTGCAATAGGCTTCAGCGAATTAATGCAGCTTACAGCAGCAAATATTCATGCTATTTCAAGCAATAAAAATTGTTGACATGGCTAGACAATATGTTTCCTCACAGCAATATCATATAACCATGCGCGCTTCCACTTTATACTTAAATTTACCATCTTTATTGCTGTACTGAACCACTAGTTGACATTAAAAATATTAATTAATTGCTTCACACACTTTTTTTAATGAATTTCAAACAGAAATTTTTAACAGTGTTGGTCATGGAAGGGTTACAATGAAAAAAAAAAAATCCTACACCGATTTTTCTCGATAGGATTTTTCCTCCTCGACTGGGACTCGAACCTGGGACCTACCTACCTATCCTACCTATCTTCCTAACACGCTAACCACTACGCTATCGACTGCTTATGAACTTTGGTAATTCGTATCGTGTATTTGACTCACCAGAAAACACTTGATCAGTTGTATGTTGGGAAATTTAAGGATGTATCGGACGTACCTTCCCAACCAAAAGTAACTTTCGTCGACAATATTGCATACTTCATGATAAGATAAAAATCGGGAAAAATTCAACCACATTGAGACGATAATAAGATTACTTTTTAATAATAACAATACCCAAAAGTTATCAATAAATTGTTTAAACAGCACATTGTTTAAAACATTTTTAGGGAATGTTTTTTTTTGTCATGTGAAATGAATTCGTTGATTTTTCCGACTACACATGAATTTTTTTAAAATTTTTTTATCATTTTGAAATTTCGGTTTTCGGAAATTTGTAAAGGTTGTACTTACGATACTATTCGTTCAATGCCCTGGAAACTTCTTAATTGTAATATAATATAACGTTTTTACGAAAACATATCCAAAATTCACGATTTTTCCTCCATTTTTCAGAATAAAAAAATTTTCGAAAACCGACATTTCAAAATGATAAGAAATTTTTTAAAAATTCGTGCGTAGTCAGAAAAATCAACGAATTCATTTCACGTGTCAAAAAAAACTTTCCCTAAAAATTTGTTAAACAACGTTTTGTTTAAACATTTTATTGATAACTTTTTAACATTAATTCAAATTTTGTACTCAATGTAAAAATTGTATTAATGTACTAAATTCCAAACCCGTTTGAAAATTCAACAGACGAAGATTCAAATAATAATGTACTAAATGTCAAACCATGGTTTGAAATTTAGTACATTATTATTAAACTTCAAACTATGGTTTGAATATTTAGTATATTTTTATTAAATTTCAAACCATGTATAAAATTTCTAGTTTTTATGTATGTATTAATTTCAATTTAATTACCAGGGTTTGTAGATTTTATCGTTTTTTGTATTCCAAAATTCAGAATATTTTTGCCAGTGTACGTTAAAAACGACAAGAATTTAATGAAAATGGATCTAGATAATTCATCACATCTTTGGGAAGAAGTTCGCAAAGACCGAAATGCTTCATATGTACATACATAGTTATTGAGAAATTCTAAAAAGAAAACAGCTCTCGTTGTATACAATGTAAGCTCGGGAACTTGTGACGCGGACTTCTCTCTCGCACGCTACCCGCCCGGCAACCCGCGTACAAGCGACGCGCCACCGATCTTCCCCTCCTGCGCGGAGGTGGCAAACCTCCTCAAATAATAGCATACTCGTGCAGATTATATCACACTAGGGCAGAAACAAGGGAAAAACTTTTCTTTCTCTCGTTTCCGCGCACGCGTATGATATAAATTACAAATTTTTAAATAATATTTATTTTCATAGAAAAAAAATTTGAAAGAAATGAAAAAAAAATTCAAAAGAAAATAAATGAAGGGAAAAAAAATGGATAAAAATTTTCATAAGAAAACTTTTCTCCTTTGCACTCAAACACTCTCTGCGCCTGTCTATTCATCTTGTCTTCCTCTTGTCCTTGGCCTGCCTTAGCTATATCTCTCTTTTCTCTTTAGCAATAACGATGTTGTAGTTGAGAACCCAATGTAATGTACTGGAAACAAAGCATATTGCTAGTATTGCAATATTGAGAAGGCAGGACGCGTTATTGCTGTATTTCACGTGAATCCATATTGTCGTGGGTGCGTTCAATGATATGGTTATGATAACAATTTAATTTTAACAATAAAAATATTGTAGTTAAGAATCCACTGTAATGTACTGCGAACGAAACATATTGCTATTATTGCAATATTGAGAAGGCAGGACGTTATTGCTGTATTTCGCGTGAAATTATTGTTGTGGGTACGTGAAACGATATTGTTACGATAACAATTCAAATTTAACAATAACAGTGTTGTACTTCAAAATCCACTGTAATGTACCGTGAACAAATTGTATTGCTATTTCTGCAACATTTATGGTACGATATTTTATTGCTAGATTATTAAAATTTTTTAGTTCGAAATACGATACATTGTGGCTAAAACAGCAAGGCCATTTCAGCGATAATGAGAAATTTTGCAGAGCAATCTATTAGTGTAACGAGTAACCAAATTATTGTTGTCACAGCAATATTTTAAGAGCAATACTGTTATTGCTATTTTTAATATACACATTTTTTTCCGTGTGTAGACGAATTTGATATGGTAAGATTCACAATGCACTGAACTTGTAAAAATACCTACAAAAACTTAAATCTCAAATTAAATGACATTACCGTTTTCATGAAAGATTTTTCCGATCCCGGGTATCAAATTTAAATACGAAGATTGGGTATCGGCTATCGATGCCGGTGATATGAGAAAGAGGGCCAGTTATTTAATATCTGGGTTGTGGACGAAGCAGGAACGTCTGTACAGAACGTTAAGAGCGGTAAAAGAGAAGAATTCTCCGTTCCGATAAGTAACTGAAGAAGAGGTTAATGCTATAAAAAATGAGTCGAGATGATATTCACCGGTATATAACAAATTTTTATCGTTCATCGAAGTATGTGTGTAACAATAATAATTCAATTTATATATGCATAGAAGCTTGCTTGATGTTGCAATCTCAGCATCATCTGCCCGACAACAACGTCGCGAGTTCTCGAGTGTTGCGAAAATGGATTTCCGATAAGCTGAGATCTGATCCAAGTCATAATGAAAAGATGAAGAGAAAAGTTAACGAGGATTTCAACTCGTCGAATAACAAGGAGAATGAAGATATCACCGCTGTAAATAGACTGGTCGACAACCATAACGGATGCAATGACACGAGGAACGTACCGATGCAGATGGACCAACGTTCTGTTCGAGTTGAACAAGATGCGTTGGTAGCTACGACTGATCCTGTCAAGAAACGAAAAGTCTGTACGGGTTGGAAAAAATCTCAAGGTGAACAAATCTTTCACATTTTATACTTTCATAATCTTTCAAATATTTGATTGATTATTTTATAATTGTATTCTGACACGATTGTTTTCTTCGTCAATTTTAGTCCCGATGGCTGATTTGATAGTTGTAAATTTACAAAACTTGGAGCGACCGGTACCATTTTTGGTACAAATCGAATATTTGAATAATTTCACGATATCTGTTTCTTTGGAGACATTATGTTTACGGAAAAGTAAATTACCAAAAATCTAAAAATTGGTGAAAGTTATAGTGACCGCGACATTTTTCAACAAATTAACAATTCCATAAAAATCTAAAACCTTGCATAAATTCTTGCAAAGTTCAAAATCGACTGCCTTTTAATAGGGTAGACGTACCAGTTGTGGCCACTATACCGTTTGTGGCCACTCCGCATTTCCCTCGAGTTTTTCAAAGGTTCAAGGCTGTGTTCACTTCATCGGGCGTAATATTTCGATATTCGAGATGTTTGCACTACTATCGATTGCTTTATTGAATATCTGTTAATTTATTTCAACGAAATATGACGAAATGTGTCAACGCTGAGCGGTTGGTTAGTTTTCTTGTCAGAAGTGTTAAGGGATCCCGAGGTGAGAAAAGTACAGTTTCTCATTATCTAAAGGATCTAAATAAGTCATATCGTCCCACAAAAAAATTATATTTTATCAGTTAAAGCTCATTTTGCGGGTTGGAATCACAAAAAACTGATATATCAGCTGAAATACCTGAAAAATATGCAGTGGCCAAAAGTGGTGCATTCAAAACGCGATTGTTCTATTTGTGGCTATATGGCGACCAATGTAAAATACTTGACAGTTATGTGGTGGCCAAAAGTGGTACATTCAAAATCTGATTGTTCTATTTGTGGCCAGCTTATGGCACAAATAGAGCACGCTTATACCATTTCAGTAATATGTTTATCACGGAAATAAATAACTATTTTTAACTCGAATCTGCCGACACTGATTGTCTAAAACTCCATCTTTCGTTTGTAGCGCATTCGTATCCCAATTCAAAGCTTGATGGCCGCAACTGGTACTTCGGATAGTACAAATGTGGCCACAAATGGTGAAAATGACAGCTACGAGATAAATTCATATGTTCTTATTCAACATGATCAGAAAAGGTTTTAAATGATAACAATTCGATTCTGTGTACCTTATAGGTTATATCAATCACTTTTTCAGTCCTAAATTTGCAATAATGTGAACATTGTTCGTAAATGAATGTTCAAAAATGCTTAAGGTACCGCAAAGGTGCTTAAGGTGCCGCAAAGAGCGTTTTCTATAGAATCGGCTGAAATTTGGAATACAGTTTCATTAACGTGAAATCTAGGTGGACAAATTATTTCAGATTTTTTTCCCGTCTGGAACGCGAAATAATCGGCTTCAAAGTTCGAACTCGTCACACGCATTCCCCATGTTAAGTATATGGAAACCGCATATTGCTAATTTTAGTACGAAAACCGTTCTATACATTGTTACAAAAAATTAGCATATGGTAGAAGGATGTTTCAGGATTGCTGATAAAAAAATTGGAATGATCTACCGTTTAGTTTTTCGGGAATAATCAGTCAAAGTTACCCGCTATCTACGGGTATAGGATGAATGATGAATGGTCATACTCTCTCTTGTTTTATGCGTGCTCCGCTCACCGCGTGCCACCGCACCATCGTTTCCGCTTATTCCCCGTCACGGGTCGCGGCACAACTACCTTAAAGTGACCACAACCGGTACGCCTACCCTAATCATTTTGCAGAGCTCACTCACACGCACACACACACGCGCGCGCGCACACACCCATGCACACGTCACATCTCAACATTTCTTCCAAATGTATTTCTGAAACATTTTGAAGCATTTTAAACCCATTGGGATTGAACACTTGAAAAAAAGGATAAAATTCCGAAAAGCCCATACCGCCGATTAATTTAAAATGTTGTATAATCATGTATTTGGACTCGCTGGTCATGAATATGATAGTGAAAATACCCGAAAATTTGATTTTCAAGGTCAAAACGCACAAAAACTGACTTTAAAAGTTTTTATATTTTGTTTTGATAAGTGTTAATTTTAGAGAAAAATATTTCGTACAAAAGTTGTAGCCTATAAAAAGATCTATCTTGTATGTTCTATAAAATTGTTGTCTAAAACCATTTTTTTTGTTCAAGGACAATGGGATAATACCCCAATAAGTAGATTTTATCAAAACTCCTTGAGATTCGATATTGTCTACTTACGCACTTTACCGCGGGATGTTTGGAGCTCGAATTAATAGTTTAAAACATAAAAATCTACGTTTGTGGCAGTCGGGGGGCTCCCCCTCGCCGGGACCCCACCGGCCACCGGGGCTCCGCCCCTGGACTCCGGTGGGCTGCCCACACTTACTACACGCACACGGGTGCACACACACACGCACACACGCACGCATACATAAACACACATGCATAAAACAGCGTCTAACGAACATATTATAGCGCGATAAATGGATAATCCAATTTCCCTTGAAAAAAAAAAAATAGTTTGAGACAAAAATTGTATACAACATAGAAGATACAACTTTTTATTCTTATTTTAATCTAAAACCAACACTTATCAAAATAAAATAAGAAAACTTTTTAAAAGTCAGTTTTTGTTAATTTTGACCTTGAAAATCAAATTTGCGGGTATTTTCGCTATCATATTCATGATCAGCGAGTCCAAATAAATGAGTATATAAAATTTAAAATTAATCGGAGGTATGGGCTGTTCGGAACTACACCCGAAAAAATCCCTATCACGAAGGTTCCGTAATATTTCTACGCAAAACCTATAATATCATGAAAGAAATGTTTCTAAAAGCTGGCGTAAACAATATTTTAAACCTTACAGGACACGATATAACTCAAGAGAAATGGACTAGCGAGCAACTTTTGAGGTTGCTCGAACCATCGATGTATTCCGGTACTCACAATGACAAATACATAAAAGAAACCGATCTTTACAGCTGGAAACAAATAATGTTGTTAAGCGGATTAACGGATGCCGAACTACGCATCATTTTTTCGGGCGATTGTTCATTCACGATCGATGTTATAAAAATATAATGTTCATAATACGTTTACTGCTAGTATAACCTTTGTCTCCGAGTGAAATATTGTTTCTACCAACGTTTAGGAAAGTTGCGTCTTGTCGACTTTAAATACGAATGTAGCGTTCTTTTATTATTGCACGAATGGGCAACACAAGAACATACTGATCACGAGTTCGATAGCATGAAAATTCGAGATGTAATGAAAGGAAAAGAGTCACCGGAATTCATCGACTATTTGTTCGAGAAATATACAGTACCGAGTGCAAGGAATTCAAAAAAGGATGCACTAATAGATACATGCATGTTTCACGAGCTTGTGACGACGTACAGTCGTCACAGTCCTTTGTATACCCTCCCCTCTTTTTTTTGTGCGTCCAAGCGTATGGTATATATATGGTCCGAGAGTTAGTTCAATCGGAGATAAAGACTCGAAGACGAGCGTTTCATTATCGCCTTTATGTATGTTCAATAAAATGTAATATTTTATAATTATTCGGACTTTTGTAGTCTCAGTCGTTTTATTTTGTGTCTCCTACAATAGTATAGTTAGTGTATGTGTATATACAGTCTGTTTAACAAGAGCGTGTGTTTTTAGGTCCTCGAAAACTACAACTAACCACGTAATTATTATGACGAGCAATTGTTAATTGACAGGTAAATGAAAATTTTCGTGTGGTATTGCCTCGTTCACAGTCTTACAAGCCAGTAAAAAAAATTTTGATGTTGAAACCACATGTAGTACTCGAGAAATAAATTTGTTAACTAACGTGAAAAGGGTAAATTAATTATATAAATTTAAAAAATTTTGTATCCTGTCCTATTCCGAATATGAGGATTCGAGCTATGAATTTTCAAACTTGAATTGCCTGTAGTTTATTTACACTTAATTGTTAATTAACAGTTGAATAACATTTTCACTCACTGTTGTTGAATATTTTTGAAGAATTTTCATGCAGACCGCCATCCATAAAATGAAATACTGTAACATATTTTATCTACATTGGAAACATCACTCTATGACTTCTAGAGAAATCTCTATTATGATTTTTTGAACAACATATCAAGCGTTCTGAAATCATTATGATTTCTCTAAAACATGATTGTGGTGACAGATGTGTTCTGTCATTATTATGCATATGTAAAAACAACTCCTTCCCTTGACTATTCATACGTCTGTCTACGGGCCTTGACATATTGCTATAGTACAACTCCACGAGCTCGCAAATAACTGTGCACTTGTACAAAATGATTGTAGTTATCTTCCCCATAAAAAATAGGCAGGATTAGTGCAAGGGGCTTCGTGGTATGACTAGAACCCCAGGTACAATTTTAGTGTACACCCAGTGTGCTCTATGTAGCCAGAGGGACATGCTGTAAGAGAGATTTTACTGCATAGTGATAAGCATTTAAACACGAATGACGTTACGTTAGAAATTTTATATATTGCATTTGGCCGAATTAGGATAAAATTTCATGAAATATTCAATAAAAAATGGTTGTAGCATATGATTTAAGAAAACCCAGAATATTAAATGAAGCCAAGGGAATAATTGATAATTAAAATGGACCAAATCTCAAAATATGCAATTGAAATATTGCGCAAAAGTTAAGGAGGTGGCCTACATCCATCCATCTAAATGGTGAAAATCTGTTCAAGTTTTGGCTTGACATTCGTGTATGGAAATTACATTCCAATGCCAAATTCTAAGTCGACCATCTGCACGGTTATCCAGTAATTAGTTATTGAAGTAACATTCAAAAACCATGCTAAAATAGCAAGGATTCAATCGAAGTGAATACAAATAATTCTTTACACCATTGGGAAGAACTTTCAAGAAGACGAAATTGCCTTGTCTACATGATTCTCAAGAAATTGAGACAATAGTACAGCTAATGTCGTAAAACAATGTGCACTTGGGATCAACCAGTGCAAAGGAAATTCCTTTGCGCTAGTTTAAGGAATCCCTCGCCAATTTCCCCACCATGCGCAAAGGTAGGAGCCCCTCCTGAAACACGATGAACAAATTATGAAGATTGCATTTCGGGAGAATAACTACAGTAATTTAAATGCTCAAAAATTTATTGTTTATTACTTTAAATTAAAATGCTAGTATATTTCTGATACTGTATGACTTAGAAGTGCATCAAATTTTTTTGTGATAATCGAATTAACATACTTATTCTGCATACATCTCATCTACAGAGCGACGATCAGGATGCCGTTCGTACGTTGCTTTTTAATTCTTCTCCATTGTACAAAAGCGTTCCCCTATAGGTAATTTAAATTAAAGAAGCTGTATACACCTCGAAGAAGGTTTAGGATTTATTGAAAAGAATTAGGTATCATTACGTATTACGAATTGGGTATCATTAGGTAGAATTAGGTATGAATTAGGTATGTTCAAAAGCTGTTTATTGCATTCTTAAAGAGGTTATTACGATGAATTCTATTTGAATTACAAAACATAGCTGCACGTCTAAAACATCATATTTTATTCAATTCGTGTGCACAAGCGGCGAGGTAGTAATTATTTTAGTATTACTTGTATTGTCAATCGTCTGCATTTATTATTACAGGCTGTTGCAAGACTGAACAAGCAACGTTAGTTTTACGATAAATAAAAATGGATATTCCAGTGATTTAGAAAGACGTCTTTTTGTCGTAATTGTAAAATAGAAGTTACAACAAATAAATAAAAAAGTTGAAGCTGGACCCGCTTTCATAATTCTATCTATCTACGTGAACTATGTAAAAAGACGAACATATCGCATTATGCCTCATTATGTGAATTAACTATAAGTAAACCACAAAGCAGCATTATAAATCGATTCGAGAAGATAATAATATTCCAGGACAATGGCTCAAGATAAAATATAATGAGAGCTCCAGGTATTATGCGTCCTGTTTTTAACATTCGATTGGTCGGTCTCCCTGACCCGTCACAAATATTACTACGGTTGTTCCCCGCTATACCTTTAGTAACCTCGCAGTCTCATTAGGATCACTCTGACCTCCGCGAAATGTGCACTGATGCGCCTGAAATGGTAATTAATATCCGTAAATACCTCCTCAAACATTTCGATTTTGAAGCAAGTGTATTTGTGCCTAATTTACGTCATGTGTCATGTGCGTATTTCACCATCTGTGACAACAAGAGCAAATGCAGCAACGTCAGCTTATATCAAATAATTGATTAAGCCTTGTAGTCGAATAACGATCATGCATGTCGCATCATTTATACTTAATGACAGAAACAATTAATTTGTTCTACGTATTGATAATCTGCTTATGCGTTAAATGCACGCCCACAAATGGGAATTGATCGGTTTTTTCCCGTTGATAAAAGAAATCCGATATGATGGAACATTATGATTTATTTTCACGTAGATTCTTCGCGCATCATTGTTCTCGAATATTCTTGAAAGGCGGGTTTGCGTACACTTGCTAAATTTATTGACACCGTTTTTTTGAAGCATTTAGAAATCAGTGGTCATTGCATCAGTTACAGAAATCTCCTTGTTGAATTAAAAATGATCCTCCGTTTTTCAAGTCGAAATTGCGTTCTGGCGGTTTTCTGCTTCTTTCTTTCACAATGCATCTCCGACAGTTTTCTTCTTCTCTCTTTACACATCATTTCGAACGGTTTAACGTATAATTGCTATAAAATGAGTATTCACACGACTTAAAAGTATACCTCTCACATTTTATATCTTCCACAAGACTCAATGGCTAATAAAAGAAGGTACTTGGAACCACTGCTAAGATAATATCTTGGGATGGCTACCTTGTTCCCAACAGTATAATCGAGAAACGAGCGATACATAAATCGCGCTTGTAATAATACTGAGTCAATAAATATTTTGATTTGTCAATACTATACGGTGATGTGAAAAATGCGATGGGTGCGTCGTTTCAGCCTCAGCCATACAATAATAGCGATAAATTTAAAAAAATGCTACGTATGTATAATACGGTAAGAGAGAGGGAGAGAAGGAGAGAGAGAGAGAGAGAGAGAGAGAGAGAGAGAGAGAGAGAGAGAGAGAGAGAGAGAGAGAGAGAGAGAGAAAGAGAAAGAGAGAGAGAGCGAGAGCGAGGGAGAAAGAAACAATAATAAACGTGGCCATATATAAGAGTCTGACAACATTTTCAGTTAGCAGTCCACCGTAACCATACCCCACGGACGTGATACTATTCAAACCAGAGTTGAATACGAAGACTGCAATGACAGGTACCACAATGTTTAATTATTGAAAAAGTATTGATCAATACAGTTAGGATATGTATTACAGTAGACGATATGATCTATATATTTAGCAAAATTGTTCTTCATGCCATGATTCCTTTATTATTTTCAGTATTGCGATACCTTATTCTTACTTCGGCGATTACCTTCGTGCTGGGGGCACCGAATGTACCAGCTACTCATCGATCCTTATCATATTGGAACCATGTAACTGAAGATGGAATCGGAAAGCACGAGGCAAGCTTGAAGCGTCCATCTTCAAGTGGTGAAGAAAGCTGTGAAAGTGAGAGTAAAGAGCAGAGAGGTAAGGATGGCGAATGGCACTCCATAAAATCATCGCTTGGAAGTAATGGAAAGGAAACAGAATCAGCATCAAGCGCAGTCTCCCAGGCATCCTCTTATTCGAAGGGATCTAAAACCGAACCTGAGTCCTCTTCAAGTTCGAAGGCATTTGCTGCGTCCAAAGGATCTAAATCTGAAGCAGAATCTGCCTCCCATTCTGAGGCATCTTCTATCTCAGAAGGGTCTAAATCCGCATCGGAGTCGGCGGCAAGTTCAAAGGCATTTATCCTTGCAAAGGGATCTAAATCTGAATCCAAGTCCTCCTCACTTTCGAAATCATTGACCTCCACTGCGGGATCGGAATCCAAATCAAAGTCAGCCTCACATTCGAAGGCATCGGTTTCCTCTGGAGGATCCAAACTCCAAACGGACTCTGCCACAGATTCTAAGACTTCCGATAAGTTGGAGGGATCCAAATCAGAATCAGCGTCAGCTGCAAGTGCAAAGGCATTTGCTTTCTCGAAGGGATCTAAGTCTGAATCTGAGTCCGCCTCACATTCTAAGGCCTACGCCACCTCTAAGGGGTCTAAATCTGGATCGGCGTCAGATGCAAGTTCAAAGGCATCTGCTTTTTCAGAGGGATCCAAGTCTGAATCTGGGTCCGCCTCACATTCTAAGGCGCACGCCACCTCTAAGGGGTCTAAATCTGAATCGAGGTCAGATGCAAGCTCAAAAGCATCTGCTTTTTCAGATGGATCCAAGTCTGAATCTGAGTCCGCCTCACATTCTAAGGCGCACGCCTACCTTAAGGGGTCCAAATCTGAATCGAAGTCAGCTGCAAGTTCAAAAGCATCTGCTTTCTCGAAAGGATCTAAATCTGAATCTGGGTCCGTCTCACATTCTAAGGCGTACGCCGCTTCTAAGGGGTCTAAATCTAAATCAACGTCAGATGCAAGTTCAAAAGCATTTGCTTTCTCGAAGGGATCTAAGTCCAAATCTGAATCTGCCTCACATTCTAAGGCCGCCTCTAAGGGGTCTAAATCTGGATCGGCGTCACATGCAAGTTCAAAGGCATCTGCTTTTTCAAAGGGATCCAAGTCTGAATCTGAGTCCGCCTCAAATTCTAAGGCGCACGCCGCCTCTAAGGGGTCCAAATCTGAATCGACGTCAGATGCAAGCTCAAAAGCATCTGCTTCCTCGAAGGGATCCACGTCTGAATCCGAGTCTGCCTCACATTCTAAGGCGCACGCCACCATTAAGGGGTCTAAATCTAAATCAACGTCAGATGCAAGCTCAAAGGAATCTGCTTTCTCGAAGGGATCCAAGTCTAAATCTGAATCTGCCTCACATTCTAAGGCTTACGCCGCCTCTAAGGGGTCTAAATCTGGATCGGCGGCAGATGCAAGTTCGAAAGCATCTGCTTTCTCGAAGGGATCCAAGTCTGAATCTGAGTCCGCCTCACATTCTAAGGCGCACGCCACCATTAAGGGGTATAAATCTAAATCGACATCAGATGCAAGGTCAAAAGCATCTGCTTTCTTGAAGGGATCTAAGTCTGAATCTGAGTCTGCCTCACATTCTAAGGCTTACGCCGCCTCTAAAGGGTCCAAATCTGGATCGGCGTCACATGCAAGTTCAAAGGCATCTGCTTTTTCAAAGGGATCCAAGTCTGAATCTGAGTCCGCCTCACATTCTAAGGCGCACGCCGCCTCTAAGGGGTCCAAATCTGAATCGACGTCAGATGCAAGCTCAAAAGCATCTGCTTCCTCAAAGGGATCCACGTCTGAATCCGAGTCTGCCTCACATTCTAAGGCACACGCCACCATTAAGGGGTCTAAATCTAAATCGACGTCAGATGCAAGCTCAAAAGCATCTGCTTTCTTGAAGGGATCTAAGTCTGAATCTGAGTCCGCCTCACATTCTAAGGCTTACACCGCCTCTAAGGGGTCCAAATCTGGATCGGCGTCACATGCAAGTTCAAAGGCATCTGCTTTTTCAAAGGGATCCAAGTCTGAATCTGAGTCCGCCTCACATTCTAAGGCACACGCCGCCTCTAAGGGGTCCAAATCTGAATCGACGTCAGATGCAAGCTCAAAAGCATCTGCTTCCTCGAAGGGATCCACGTCTGAATCCGAGTCTGCCTCACATTCTAAGGCGCACGCCACCATTAAGGGGTCGAAATCTAAATCGACGTCAGATGCAAGCTCAAAGGCATCTGCTTTCTCGAAGGGATCCAAGTCTAAATCTGAATCTGCCTCACATTCTAAGGCTTACGCCGCCTCTAAGGGGTCTAAATCTGGATCGGCGGCAGATGCAAGTTCGAAGGCATCTGCTTTCTCGAAGGGATCCAAGTCTGAATCTGAGTCCGCCTCACATTCTAAGGCGCACGCCACCATTAAGGGGTCTAAATCTAAATCGACGTCAGATGCAAGCTCAAAAGCATCTGCTTTCTTGAAGGGATCTAAGTCTGAATCTGAGTCCGCCTCACATTCTAAGGCTTACGCCGCCTCTAAGGGGTCTAAATCTGGATCGGCGGCGGATGCAAGTTCAAAGGCATCTGCTTTTTCAGAGGGATCCAAGTCTAAATCTGAGTCAGCCTCACATTCTAAGGCGCACGCCACCTCTAAGGGGTCTAAATCTGAATCGAGGTCAGATGCAAGTTCAAAAGCATCTGCTTTCTTGAAGGGATCTAAGTCTAAATCTGAGTCTGCCTCACATTCTAAGGCTTACGCCGCCTCTAAGGGGTCTAAATCTGGATCGGTGGCAGATGCAAGCTCAAAAGCATCTGCTTTCTCGAAGGGATCTAAGTCTAAATCTGAGTCTGCCGCACATTCTAAGGCGCACGCCACCTCTAAGGGGTCTAAATCGGAATCGACGTCAGATGCAAGCTCAAGAGCATCTGCTTTCTCGAAGAGATCTAAGTCTAAATCTGAGTCTGCCTCACATTCTAAGGCTTACGCCGCCTCTAAGGGGTCTAAATCTAGATCGGCGTCAGATGCAAGTTCGAAGGCATCTGCTTTCTCGAAGGGATCCAAGTCTGAATCTCAGTCAGCCTCACATTCTAAGGCGCACGCCGCCTCTAAGGGGTCTAAATCTGAATCGACGTCAGATGCGAGCTCAAAAGCATCCGCTTCCTCGAAGGGATCCAAGTCTGAATCCGAGTCTGCCTCACATTCGAAATCGGAAACGGCCGCAAGTTCACAGGTCTCTACAAAGGGATCTAAATCTGAATCCGAGTCTCACTCACATTCTAAAGCATCATCCTCTTCAAAGGCATCTGGAAGTTCCAAAGGACACGTACATGATAAATCGGAATCTGGCGAAAGCTGTGAAGAGGAAACGTCCTTTCTGAAGGGATCTAAATCCAAATATGAGTCTTCCCTACATTCAAAGACCATCTCTAAGGGGCCCAAATCCTACGCAGAACCTGCTTCACATTCTAAGACATTCGCTTCGTCGAAAGGATTAAATTCAAAATCAGAATTTGTAGCACATTCGAAGGCCTCTTTAAAGGAACCTAAATCGAAATCCGAGTCTCACTCACATTCTAAATCATCTGCCTTTTCAACGGGGTCTAGAAGTTCTAAAGGACACAAACATGATCAATCGGAATCTGGTGAAAGCTGTGAAGAAGAAGAAGAAGTGTTTCTAAAGGGATCCAAGTCCGAATCCAAGTCTTCCTCACATTCAAAGGCCTTCTCTGAGGGATTCAAATCGTACCCAGAATCTGCTTCACATGCTAAAGCATCCACTTCGTCGAAATCAGAATCTGCAGTAAGCTCAAAGGTCTCTTCAAAGGGATCTAAATCTGAATCCGAGTCTCACTCACATTCTAAATCATCTGCCTTTTTAGAAGGATCTGAAAGTTCTAAAGGATACGAACATGATAAATCGGAATCTGACGAAAGCTGTGAAGAAGAAACGGCCTTTTTAAAGAGATCTAAATCCAAATTTCAGCCTTCCTCAGATTTAAAGGCCATCTCTAAGGGATTGAAATCCCATGCAGAATCTGCTTCACATGCTAAGGCATCCACTGCTTCTAAGGCATCAAAAACAGAGTTAAAATCGGCATCAAGTTCAAAGGCTTCTTCGAAGAGATCTAAACATAAACCCGAGTCTAACGTCTATTTCAAGAGAAGTTTTAAAAGCCACACAGATGATAAATCAGAATCTGATGACAGCTACGAAGAAGATACATCTCTTCCAATTCGATCCAAGGGTTCTAAATTCACATCGAAGTCTAAATCACATTTCAAGGCAGCTACCTCTTCGAAGGGTTCTGGAAATTCTAAAGGACACAAGCATGATGAATCGGAATCTGGCGAAAGCTCTGAAGAAGATACATCAAAACGGGACGAAATATCTGAAGGACTTAAGGGTTATAAATCCGAGATTGCAGGAAACTTTAAGGGACGTCATGTTTCAGAATGGGATAGCAGTTTTAAGAGGCACAAAGGTCATAAATCAATATCTGGCAGAGCCTCGAAAGGACGTAAAGACGATCAATTCAACTCTGGTGAAAGTTCGGGAGGACATGATTCAGATTGTGATGAAAGTCCTAAAGGACATGAAATAACTGATAGTGGCTCTAAATTACATGGACTGCTGTCTGGTAGAAGCTTTAAACCACATGGACTAAGCTTGCATGGCATACCTAAGAAACATAGAATACTGTCAGGTGAAACCACTAAAGTTATTCGTAGCCATTCAAAAGCACATGGACTGTCATCTAGCGGTGGTGCGGAGGAACTTAAACTACTGTCCAGCCAAAAGTCGAAAGTACATGGATTAGTATCTGCTGGTACTTCTAAAGGATATGGACTACTATCGGGTAAAACCTCTAAAGGACATGGTAGTCACTTGAAAGTGCACGGACTACCGTCTCATGAAACTTTGAAAGGACTTAAAACGCAGTCTAGCGGAATATCTAAAGATCATGGATTAATATCACGTGGCACCTTTAAGGGTCATGAATTGTCACAAGTAGGCTCTAAACTACATGAACTACGATCTGGCGGTAGCATAAAAGGATTGGGACTGCATTCTAATAGTAGATCTAAGGGAAAATTACCAGTTGGAATCTCCAGGAAACGGGGGTCGAAAGCCGATGAAAGCTGTGAAGAATCTGAATCATAAATACTTCGTCGGAGAGGACTTGTTAGCGACATACGATCAATACCAACCCTTTAACGACTAAATCATCATATTTGTAGTGTATGGTTCATGATTCTATGTCCAGAACTCAATACTATTTTGGGAAAATTGATTAACCTGGTTGAAGAAGTACATACCGAAGAACAAAAATATTACATAATCTTTTAAAGTACTTGCAATACGATATGTAAAACTATAATAAATGGTGGACTTCATTCGACCAAATATATTTACACCGCTAAAAAGGGTTAAATAAATAGTAAAATGAAACATATAATGGTGACAGTCAAAGAAACTTCTTTAGTGTTAGTCTTTAAGTTGATTATCTGCACATTGCTTAGCCAAAAACGAATATTAAAAGAGATATTTAAATTGTGATTTATTCATAACATTCAATCAACAAAATACATGGAGAGGCGTTTAACCCACAATGACTCGCTTAATGAGGAAATAGCTAAGATTATAATTATTTCTTTATATAATGTGATAAAAAAAACTTTATTTCGCATTGATACTTATCTATCTTCCAGAATCTTATTCCAGATTTTGCGTAGCCGAGGAAATAATTATAATAAGAATAATGTCGAGTTTTACTTGCCCCCCCCCCCCCTGGTTTTTTTTACAAGGGTGGTGATTCGTACTTTCGACCATCTACCGCCAATTCTCTGCCTATTATTATCACGACTTTCCTCGCGATCATACGTCTGCAGCCGCATCGCTTTCCTTCCTCTGTCTCACCCTGTATCGCATTCACCAAGAACGGAGGAAAACTGCAGAAAACCTTCCGTTGATACAGGTTGGAACCTCCCTAGTTCCCCCCTGGTATCCGCGCGAGTAAACTCAAGTGCGGTCTCCCGAGGCGCCCTAAGCAGATTCCTCCTTTGCTGTGATTCAGTGGGTAAGTCAGTGCGCGGCTAAGCGGCCCCCTTCCAAGCGATAAGAATCCTTACGAAAAATAAGTATTGGAAGCGAGTATTGGAAAAAGTATTCGAAAAAGTATTGGAAAAAAGTATTGAAAAAAGTATTGGTACTTCCAATACTAATTTCGCGAGCATTGGCATAAGTATTGGCAGAAAGTATTGACGTAAAAGTATTAACGAAGCAGTATTCGCAAAAAGTATTGGCGAGAAAAGTATTGGTGAACAATACTCACAAAAAATTCTTCTGAAAAACGTCTAGCAAAATAAGTGTAGATGAAACGCGCAGCTAGCTTTTTTGAATCCAAATGACACAAATTCAGAAAGAGCTCTAGCGGAGAGTATTATTCTCGCTGCAGTACCATTAGAAATATAGGTCGTCCTTTGGCACCCGCATAATTCTTACCTGCTGAGTAGCGAAACATAGAAATCCGTAGGACTGAAAAATCGAAACCTTTACAAAATTCAATACGCATCTTGATTTCTTTTCATAGGAATATAATACAACATAGTACAACCATCGTATTCAAAAGCACAGGACTTTATTTTTAATGACAGAAACATTTTTTTTTACATTGAATGTGTACGAAAGGAAAAATTTTTCTTGGATGGAGCGAGTTCGGTAAACTATGGCTTCGAACGTCTAGCGTTTCGTTGAGCACAGTTTTGTAATTTTTTGCGCAACGCATTCTTGATAAGTATTCGAACATCGTGTGTGTTTCCGAAGATGGATGTGTCGTAATCTAAAAGTACAGGAGAAATTAGCAATTTAAATTAGATATGTCTCGATGAAAATAATGAGAACATCCAACAATATATAGCTTAAATTTTTCTCAAGTTTTCACTACATTTAGTTTTCCATAATTTTGTATTCCGTAACAAATTTCGTACATAGAATATAAATAATATGAAAGATTATAACCACAATTACAAATTCAGACCACGAATGTACCAATTACGGGAAATCCACGTGCCATAACGTAAAACACATTGTGACAAAAGCACGAATTTAGAATGCTTAGAACTGAGTACTCAAATGTTTTTCGACATTGTTAAGAACGCCTGTTCAAATAGATTTTTGAAAATAACATTCAACTACTTCAGACACTCAAATTCACTAAATTATTTTCCTCACTTTCAGAAATGTAATGAAAATTAAAAAATGTAATGAATAAATAAATACAGAACTTTGTCGGGAAAAAATGAGGTAAACGTCATATCCCTACTGACAACCCTGGTACTCACTTTCAACAAAGAATCATACACTTACAAACTTTATAAAAGATCGGAGCAACCAGTCGAAACTGCTTTACTTATAATGGACGTTCCCCATTGGCTGTCAAGTGTGGCAGTTTCTATGAACAAACTACTGTAACCAAAAATTAACATGGTAAAAGTCGGTTCACTATTACCCTGCATTCCTTTTACTCGTTCCGGACAGAGTTTCTTTTGTGTAGATACGCCTTTTTTCTTGTTTAGGTTTGATACTTCTCCCGTCAAACTACACTCTTCTAGCTCTGATCTATCAAATACTATCGTAGCTAATTCTGCCGTATACAGTGACACACTGCTTCTCTCCAATTGCGCGGCATAATTTACCACCAATGTCGATGTATTTTCCCTGTGTACGAAAATTAGACCAAAGTGTGAGAACAATTATAAATGATTTCGTAAAGATGTAACGTGGATATTTGTTTTAAAGGCAACTAATAAACGTGGCATATAGAATAGCATTCACAATAAATATAGTGTGTCGATCATGAATGTAACTCATAAATTTCATGCCAAGAGAGAAAATAAAAAAGCAGGTATCGATTAATTTGAGCCACGCATGTGAACACAGTTGCGTCGGTATAGACTTACACCAGTGTATCCGAAGGATCAATGAAATAAAATCTTACCTTATGCTTTTGTGGCGCTCCTGTTGTTGGACGCATGTCACTGCTTTTAACGGGTTTTGAAGCCTTATCAACTTCCTCTAATTTCATTTCGGTAGTTTCGACTTCTTTTTGATATACACCGACAGTCTGTAGTTGAGAAAAAATTGGAACATTGAATGATTCAAATATACGAAAGGTGGAATGGCAAAGGGCTGTAAGTGCCATTCCAGCAGTTTTTCAGAAGTGACTAAAAACGTTCTCGTAAATCGACTGTCTGCCTGCTTGCGCGTTTGTCAACCGGTTATTCTTATTTATCCGCTAGTCTCCTTGCACCCTCTCTACTCGCCTATTCCCCATTCAATCATATTCTTATCCTAAAAAAGTGCATTCTCAATATTTTTTCAATCCACTCTTTTTATAGTACAAGTTTTGAAAACGTGCATATTCCGTATGCCAAGTAATGAAAATATAAATGAGACATTCCATACCTCTAGATTGACTCCAGCGTCTTCTGCAGCATCATTCACTGGTCGGCTCGGGTTTCTCCCAACAGAACTTCCAGGTTGTTTAGAAGTGTTCACTGCACCTGTGGTAGTTTGAAACATATTCTCCATTTCAATACGACCGATTATCTTGGTATTTGTTCCTGTGTTGCTTGTTAGTAGTAAGTGCACCACTCTGGAGACCCCACTCCTATCCCCACTCCTTCCCCCACCACGTGGCTTCCCCACCATGCGGCTGGGTGAG